>CABEEJ010002495.1:0-63946 GCA_901482245.1 Timema douglasi
GATTCTATTATGATAAATTGACAACCCACCTTATCTCTTCTATTGTCAGCTCTGTATCTCTGTTATCCAACTCAGCTAAGAGTTCTATAAGTCGATCCTGGAGTCGCCTTTCCTCATTTTCAGTCACGAGAAAGTCATATTTCTGGTTGAGGGCCATGAGCCTATTAGTCTCTGCCCGGAACATATCTTTATCCATCGCTTGAGTCTCGTCTTTATCTCGTGATGAGTGGGGTCTCAGGTCCATACTTGCTTTCGAGGCCATTGTAGTAGCAATTTAGTCACAGCGATTACTGTGGGCAGATGAATACCACACTGGATTTATAGATAAAACACATAAGTGTTCATAATTAATCGGTAGGCCTACATAGAAAATAGTGCACAAAGTATAAAGTTGATTTGATTTTAATTTTGTATTTGTTATGTATGAACATGAGCATATACACTCCTTGAACTTGGATGTATCAGTTTAAGATGATGTGAGAAAAGGCTCAAGGCAATTAAAAGTAAGTAGGCCTAGACAAGCAAACGGAAAATAACTTATGTTCTTGTTTTAGATGTATTGTGGTAGCGGGCCTAGTGATGGGCCTGGCTAAATGCTTTTATTAATCGATTAGTTATTCGATTCTTTGAAATATAATAGAGTTAATTGAATTAATAATTCAAATTATTTCGCGTAATCATGAAGAAAATATAATAATAGGAACGACGCTAGCCATTCGAATAGTTACTGGTTCAGCTCTGTCCTAATATTCTCACCGCATTTGCATAAGAAAAATAAAATAACATATATTTTCTCTATGTTTGATAGAGTTAAAATAATTGAAATACAAACATTTTCCAAATATAAACTTTGAGTCCATATATCATTATTACTATTGTAGGAAGAAATTCACTAAAGATTGTTATAAATTATGGCCTGGTGGAGCCAAATTTAAGTATATGAAAGAAGATGCAGTTACAACTTTGATTAACTTTCCTGACCATCCTCAAAAACATGTATGTTGAAAAACTTCTCGTACTGTTAGGAAAGGTTGTTTCTATTATAATACACCCCCACCCACAGAAAAAATTATCATAAAAATAAAAATACTCTACTTTATAATAGTACTGATCCATATTGAGAAACTTTTATTTTTATCAACTCACATGCTGGTCATTTCATGTGAACTTGACACACGCCACGTTACCGGCTGAGCTTGTAATCGAAAACATTAACTTTTCTTTCACATTAAATTTCAAACTAAGCCACATAGAGTTATGTCGAAACATGTTTAAAATATCATCCTTGCTTAGGCCTAAACCTCCTCCTCCTTGATTACTAGCGTGAGTGCGCAACTGTGCGGGGCATGTTTACTTTCTTTCTAACAGACATTCTTGTTGGTGTCATGTAACAGTATTGTTGTGTATAATTACTGTCCGCGTAGTTTTACATAAGTACAGTGCATTCTACATCTCAATTTAAGTGTCAACAGGTTATGGACCCAGTCACGCAACAACTGCGCAAATATTTATGTAATATCCCGTCAAAACTATCCGTCCGGTAATTCACAAATCCTTTTTGTGAATTCACGTTTGGAAGCTAGGCCATTTTTCATTGATAGGTTCGCGCAATCAGCAAACAGCCTTGAGTAGTAGGTTTAAAGTTACGATTCGCGAAGCCAAATTATAAATAATGGCCTAAAAGTTCGACGTGGCACACGTAAATATGTTTGGTGGTAATGATTATCATCAATGGAAATTTCAGAAGAAATATGCCTTAAGGACAAAAGGAGTTATTGATGTTGAAGGAAGAACCATAGGAAAGCATGCAATAAACAAATAGAAGGAACTAGAAAAGTGGAACAAAGACAACGCAATTGATATGTTTACACTCACTACAACAATAGAACTATCACAGATCACATTAGTTGAAAATTGTGACTCGTATAAAGAAATGCTAGAGAAATTAGACTATATTTGATCAAAAATAGGAAATGAACAAAACGCTAACCCACGAGCGCTTTCATAATTACAAAATGGATGCCAATGACTTCATTGCTCAGCATATTTCCAAGATTGAAAATCTCGCGTGACAAGTGAGAGAGATGGGCGAACAACTCAGTACTGTAATGACTAAAATTATTGGTAGTCTACCTCCCAAATTTCGAAACTTCAGACAAGCTTGACTTTCACTATACGAGGCTAGACAGGCGTACTCAAATATGACAGAACATTTGTTGGATGAAGAGGTCAGTCTTACACCGAGTGAAAGTGCATTTTCAACTTCATCAAACTCGAAAAGTGATTTTCAACAGTCTAATAACTTTCAAAAGTTTAACCAAAAACAAAGGAATAGATTAGAAAAATCAAATGTAACGTGCTATATTCACCGAAGAAAAGGACATTACGCAAGTGACTGTCGTGAACCTAAGAAACCTTGAGAAAACATACAGAAAAACACTCAAATTGACCGTTCCCAACAGGGTAATTTCTCAGCATTCAGTGAATAGCAGCAGGATGTTATGCAAATGTTAGCAGTCATCACTGAAGATAACTATACAATGGACAGTGGAACTTCTACACACATGACTAATATCATGATTATTTTGCAAATTTTGAATGGACTGGGGACAATAAGAGTGTTGTGCTTGGAAATAACTAAGGTGAGGGGAAGGGGAACCATCAAAATAAAAAGATTGATTAAAGGTAAGTGGTGTGAATCAATCATCATGAATGTGTTGTCCATTCCTGAACTAAGAAAAAGTATTTTCTCCGAAGGTGTAATATTTTGAAAAGGGATTAAGATCCTTAAGGAAGATAGATGCACAGAAGTTTACGAAGATGGTGAGCTAGTAGCAAGTGCGGTCCATGAAACCAGCAATCGTTATCGGATGTTATTCCTTAGAGTGATTCCACATAAAGAAGTAGGCCCGAATGCCATTGTGAGTGGTAGTCTAAAATTGTGGCATGAGAAACTTGGACACATAAATAAGATAAGAATGCGAGAAATGGTCCCCAAAGGTTTGGTTGAAGGCGACCTCAACCTCAACGATTTTTTTATATAAGTCATGTCAGTACGGTAAACAGCACATATTACTGTTTTCACCCTCAAAGCATACCAAGGCCAAACCAGGTGAACTTATTTACAGTGACGTGTCTGGTCCAATGTCAACACCATAAGTTCATGGTGATAAATTTGGTATTATTTAAAGATGATGGCTCGGGCTATCGTGTTGTATTCTTTACTAAGCACAAAGTATATGTTGTGTGTTTCCAAGATTTTGTAAAGATGGCCCAGTATAAATATGAATACTCTATCAAGAACCTATAGTGACAATGGGACAGAATACTGTAATCAGGGAATGAAAGATTATATGTCAAAACATGGGCTTGAATTTGAAACAACGGCACCTTATATCCCTGAGAAAAATGGTAGAGCTGAATGTGACATGAGAACCATAATGAAAAGTGCACGTTCAATGTTATATGCAAAGGTTATGCCAACATATTTATGGCAGTAAACATAGCTGATGATGAACACAGGATTATGAAGAACCTGGGCACATTGATACGAATCATAAGCTGCGCTCAAGAGATGCCATCAGGCCTCCCAAACGCTAGTGGAACTAGATGTGCCACAGACCTATGAGTAATCCATGAAAATTTCCGATGCAGGGCAGTGGACTGAGGCAATCAAAGAAGAACTGAATGCACTGGAAATGAACCACACCTGGGAGCTAGTATCATATCCTCTCGGTGTAAAATGCTGCAGGTTCAAAATGGGCCTACAAAGTAAAACGCGCCGGAGATGGAAACATTTCACCATAAAAATCAAGGCTACGTGTGAAGGTTTTGCACAAAAATAAGGTGCCGACTACAATGACACCTACTCTCCTACAACGCAGTATGACTGTGTACGAGTTCTTCTCGCCGCCGCAGTTCAACAAAGCTATGAAATCATGCAGTTCGATGTAAAAACTGAATTTTTGTATAGCGATCTCGAGGAAGGCATCTACATGTTTCTACTAGATGGCATCAACGTTGACCAAACCCTTGTTTGCAAGTTTAAAAAAGTCCCTAAATAGCCTCAAACAATCACCACGTTGTTGGAACGAAAAGTTTTACAGTTTTCTGAAAATGTTTGGATTCAGCCAAAGTACTGCAGATAAATGTGTTTATCGAGGCGAGTTCAATGAAACAAAGGTTTTACTTGCATATAAGTTGCTGATGGGCTGATAATGGCTGTAAACAAAATAACACTTCAATTCGTACTAGATGAACCGAAGACAACATTTGAAGTCACAATCAATTAACCAAATTACTTTGTGGGACTAGAGATAAAACAAAATAATCTTATTGGATCGATACTTTCACATCAAAACAACTATATCAAACAAATAATCAAAAGATTCAATCTTGAAGACTCTGATATAATCAGTGTGCCTGCTGATCCATACACTCACAGTTCAACCAAAAGGGAAAATGAAGGAAGAAGCTGTTGAAAGCTCAAAGTTTGTTGCGATAGTTAGTCGATCAGACATTATGTATGCAGTTGGAAACGTGAGTAGATATTTAGAAAACCATGGACTAAGTTATTGGAATTCTGTCAAATGCAACTTAAAATACTTAAAAGACACATCTAGCTATGGCATTGGATTGGATGACTTGGACACTCGATGCTCCACGACCGGCTACCTCTTTCAAATGAGCAATCAGGGTCGTGCCGTGCTATGATACAGAGAGGTGGCCACATCAGGCAGCACCGTAGGGGGTGGCATAAGCGGCGAAATCAAAATATAATTTGAACCATTCAATAATTAAAAATGTTTACACAACGCTTCTCTATATTGGTCTATGTTATTCCGATTATGATGTATGCGATTTATAATTTATCGCACGTCTCTGCCTAAGCACGTTCGGTACCCTTTGATTTCGGTTTCTGGTGTGGGTGCATCATTGGTGAGCGCTCGCCCAAAGACTTTTGATCTGACTGCACGAAGCTATTATTTTTGTTTGTAATATACCGCGCAGCCTCTCCTAAAACTGAGGCGGCAATTATCACAAAAGACAAATGCACGTGTTACGTGTTGATAGAAATATCTCAGCGGTAGAACCTATGCCTGTGTGTGATAGATAGAGAGTTATTTAGATAATATTGGGCTACTTTGCATTCTGTGTGTGATAGAGAGAGAGTTGCCTAAGAAATATTTGCATTTGCCTACTTTTTCGTTCGTTATTTATTGCTCTATTTTTTTCTACCAAATTCATACACGTTGAAGTGGAGACAATACAATAAAAAGTTAAAGAAAGGCATATGTCAAAACGGCTGCTAGCTGTCAATTTGACAGATATTCGTTATCTATTTATTATGTTCTGTTACCTACAAATCTTGATTTTATCCTTATTTTAAAGAAAAAAACATTTAAGTGGTGGAATTTTGAATACTTACGTCATACTGAGAAAATCTACCACATGACCCTGTAACATGGTCTATTAAATGTCTAAACAGTCTCCCTTTACACTTCCAAAACTAAGTACATCGCTCCATAGAATGTTGCCAAAGAAGTCATCTGGCTGAGACATATTCTACTTGATAATGGGGAAACAGTGGAGTTGGCCACAGTTTTAGTAGTTGATAATCCAAGTGCAATGAGTCTGTTGCGAAACCCAGAGCTTCACAAGAGAACTAAACACATAGTCGTGTGTTACCACTTCATAAGTGAGAAGTATGAGAACGGTAAAATCAATATCAAACATGTACCCTATGAAGACCAGTTAGCAGACATACTAACCAAACCTCTTCCACGTGATCGTTTTCATACACTTCGTGCTGCAATTTGAATGGCAAGACTGGAGTTCTAATAAATGCTTTTCATTGAAATTAGTTTTTTTTAGATTAATTAGCTGTATTTATAATTAATTGTATTTATTTATTAACTGTATTTATAACCATTTATGTAACTGTAAACAAGCACTCACTTAGTGGGAGTGTCGAAACATGTTTAAAATATCATGTTTGTTTAGGCCCAGTCTTTTTTTTGAAAAAATTGTGGTGGAACTTATTCAATACCTAAGCTTAGTCTTTATATATTTTAAAGCAGTCTCTTGACTGGAGTAGTTGCCTTTTCTGGATCTCTCCTAAACCTCCCCTTAATTTTTCCAACTCTTAAAACATTCCATTACTGGACAAATTTTTGTGTTAAAATTGAGTTTTTGCGCAAAAATAATATTTCATGCAAAATTGAGTTTTGTATAGAAAATAATATTTCATGCAAAATTGAGTTGTGTACAAAAATAATATTTCTTCATTGATTGAAATGTGCTAGTTATCCACTTGATAAACTGTTTATTAAATTTTTTAAATATTTTCCACAGTTTGGCTAGTTGTCTTGCTTCTTCATCCCTCTTCCTTGTCTTGCTCTTAATGTCTATGGCAGAGTGATGTCCATGAAGTATCCATGTCCTTACATAGTTTGAGGGATCAAAATTGGTTAGCTTTCTTAAAAAGGCGTTGCAACACCACTGCGAGATCCAAACATTACAGCCGCTCCATCACAAGTCATTGCAAGTAAATGATTCCTCATAAATTCTTCAGTGAATCCTAATGACTGTAGGCGTGGCATCAAGTTTGGAATATTCCATTTGAAACTACACTATCCAATTTAATCAAGTTACTAAAAATAATCAGCGGCTCCTCCAGGCTTATTCCTTCAATCAGTACTCGAACATAAACTATCAACATAGATTTCTGGCTCACTGTTGTTGACTCATCTATAATAATAATTGAAATCTTACTTTTTAAGTCAATGATTTGCTTTATTAACATTTTCCTCATTTCCTCTCCTATGTGGTTAACAGTGTTAATACACAAGTTTGTTGAATGTGATATCCTTCGCATGTCAATTCTATTCAGTTCTCATCCTTAAAGTTGTTGAATGACGGATTATTTTTTGCTACCTTGTAATCTGCACGTAACACCTTACTTGTTATTTCTTTTTCTCTAGTCATAGATTTTAAACACACTTTTTCCAGTTTCTCTTTCTTCGCTTCTTCCTAAATTTTAACTGCAGCTTTATGCATAGCACTCTCTTTTGTGATCGAAAATTTTCTTTCTTAAAGAGGTTAGCTGCTGTTTACGATTTTATCCATTACACGAAGTTTCACCATTTAACAACTCTTTGCTCGTTCTAATTCCCATTTCTTTGTCAACTCCTACATTTCCAACTTTCTTGCATGCTACACAGCCCAATTTCCCATTATCATAGAATAACCAGTAATTCTTTTGAGACACACTCCAGCAGCAAGACCATGCCTGCTCAAGTTGTGAAGTTAAAAAATCAGAAGAGGAGCTAGGCTTAGGTCTACAAACAAATTTTGTAGGTCTAATTTGACTGACGGTTGGTTGTGGTGACGTATGAATTGAGGCCTTACCTTCAACTCATCTGATTTCTGTTTTTTATTGGGAGGCGCACAAAAATACGTTATTTTCTTCATTTTTGACAGATAAAATTAATTAAATTTCTTGTAAAACAAAATTCAGTCTAGGTTATACTGTGAAAACTTCTTAGCAAAGGCAATATAAAATGATCAAAACTACCACTGTAGGCTTACATTACACACTAAAAATTGAAATACAGAAATATTAAACTAACTTTTTACATAATCTTAACTTTACAAATTCACGAATCACAACAAAAAAACCTATATGAAAATGGACAGAGAATTTAGTCTCAAAACGGACACGAACCGCACGATTTCTCACGTAATACGGTGCGACCAACCCCTATTTTACCACAATTATTCCCTTCTTATGCAATAAATAAACTTGTGGATCGTTTATTTAATGTCAGAAGCTGTGACAAGGTGTGATAGTTATCGCGGTGCAAGTATATACTTAGTAATTTTACATAACAAGTTTTTTTCAAAATATATACTTCTTTCATTTAATTTTCTCATTTTTTGAAATTTAATTTTTGGCAAAAAAAGGTGCCGGAACGCCGTTCTGGTGCACACCCCTTGATCACAAGTGTGAGTGCACAACTGTACACATTATTTCCAACAGACATTCTTGTTAGCGTCTTGTAACAGTCATGTTTGTACAATTACTGTGTACGTCGTTTTACATAATTATAGTGCGTCCTACACCTCAATTTAAGTCTCAACAAGTTATTATTTTAAATAAAGCAAACCCTGATATATTAAATAAATTCATATAGAACAATAAGGTACCGCATATCAAAATATTACATATCACAGTGAAGTTTACGTGTAAAAAAGATACCAAGTTAATCAAAAGTATATATATATATATATATATATATCAATCTATCTCTCTCTCACACACACAAACATACACACATATTGGTGTGCTCACAATAGCTCGAAAATCTCGGCCATATAAGTTATGTCTGTCCAGTCCTAATTTAGAGAAGAGTTCCGCGCGAATCAGCGTGCCACGGCAGCGAATTAGGTGTGCTGTGTGACAACACTAATATTTTTAATACAAAATCAAAAGATTTCTCGTGAAATTAAGGATACTGTTTAGCTAATACACTAATGGTTTGAACAAAATGTTTCCAAATGTTAAAGAAGTCGAGAAACTCAACCTTACATCTTGGAAGATTTGAAACCTCTAAGGAAAGAAAAAAAAATCTATACATTCCTAATTCCAATTTACCGTACAACCATTAGACTGGGTGCGTAATCCATTTTCTGCTGCCATGATGCGCACCAAAAACAAAACAGTGTGTGCAAAAGATGTATGCTTGTCAAGTGTACCATGAAATTAAAAGTTGTAAAAGAACAATCTCAATAATTGTCACTATAGTTTTACTTTCGCCCTTCATGTAAAGTTTAGGTCTACACTAGAGTGCCTCTCATATCTCTTATAATACTATCACAGTAGGTCATGAAAGAGTATTTGCTTCATTGATGAAAATGTATCAAGATGAACTTAATTATTTTGTTCTCACTAAATGGTTAATTACGTGTCTTGGAAGTTAGTAGGCTACTTAGTATACCTCTAATAATTATCACTAAAACTCAGGAATAAACTAATCAAGTATTACCAAAAAACATCACTATATTAAATAATTAATAGGGAACTCAAAAATAGATTTGGTAGATTTAAGACTAATTTTACCGTACATAATACAGATGGCTTCTACTTATAAACTAAATTAAAAATTGGTGTAAAACTGAATTATCAATTAATACAATTAATTTGTCATGGCTCAATCCAAACTGTTTTTGCCTGAAGTAATAATTATCTATGGTAACATGAATAATTGTTTATGATGAATAATTGTTGCTCTGTATCAAGTAGGCATTTTATTAACACCATTTTACAGTTTAAAAAAATTGCAACTTTTCCCATAATTCTATTTTTTGTTTGTTTTACACTTAATTCGCTTTATGTACACACTATGCCATCTTTACGTGGCCAGGTATTACACGCTAAACGTATAAGGACTTACATTATGCATTTAATCAAAACTTGATTGTACAAACTCGTAGCTACTCAAACAAGCGTGAATAAATAAATAAAATTTCATTCCATAAAATTGTTTTATTTTAGCCTCGTTAACAGATATCAAATACATTTATATTGAATTAAGAACACTCTCAAGCAATTGGTGATCTTTTTTGTTCGTAATAAATGCACGTCTAAAATTTCCACCTAGCTAAAATGGTAGGAGCATGGAGCTCATCTTGTAAATCTGTGACGGTTGAACATCTCGAGATTAAAATAATAAGGGTGGTTTATAAAATTTAGTAATATGATGTAAGTATTTTAACCCGGTCGATTCATAATTTTATTTAGTTTCAATCTATTCTAAAATGTTAATTTTTTGACGTGACTAGCACGTCATGCGGCCAGATGCCATAGTACATTTAACTAATTTATTTTCAGACTTATGGTTTTCAACAATTGTGTCGAAGGAAGCACCATATAATTATAACAATATTTTAATCAGAACAATAAATATACTTATTTACCGGGTTTTTGTCCTAATAATCCGTCTAAATTTTAAAACCATACTGATCAGGTTTAATTTAATTTTTAACGTCTTCTACGAGATTCTACGAGAATCATAATGGCCGCGGTACGCGAGGAAAAAAGAAACGGACTGTTGTAGAGGGGAATGGCGCGGGATGTGACGACTCAGATACGTCATCCAATCTCGTACATTTTAATTTTAAGGGGGGAGCCCCCATACATTCTATTTTGTTTCAAATCCACTACGCTTCGTGCTTGTAGAGAACTTGAATTCCATTTTCCCCTCTGTTAATTCACTTGTGTATAGCTAGACATTTCGTCGCCTGTAGGGTTGACTGACTGGCAGGTATACATTCTTTCCAAAAACAGATTCCGAGACAAAGAAAGTAGAGGGTAGGTTTTTTCTTTTTTTTCTCGGCTAATTTTTTGGAAGGCCTGGTTTGGGTTATATCTCAAAATTATACATAGCTGTTGTAGTTATCATTCAACATTCTTTCAGTGTGTACACATGTATAATATAGTATATTACTAATTATCAACAATAGTATATTAGATTTCTATTTCTAATTAAGGTGTAGGCCTAAAACCTTGATATTCTGCACTTATTAATACAATAACTAAATTCTAATTGAAAGTTAATCGTTAAAATAAAAGGTCCAATAAATTAAAATGTGGGTAAATCTTTTAAATTGTTTTAATAATAAATCATATTAGACCAAATTAAAACTACTTTAGGTAAAAACAATTTATTTTTACATTAACATTATATACAAGGATTTTACTTATAATAATCTAAAATTAAGAAGGATTGTTTATTGGAAATGCAGCAACATTCTTCTGACGAGGATGTAAAATAAATAAATTTGATAACTATAAAGGTGAAAACCACCCCCCAATGCGTTTGGCCAGGTATACTCTAATTCTTGTAGGAAGAACAGGTTTAGAAAATACAAATAACTACATAACAAAAAATGGCGATCAAAGTTGATGGCATTTTACTTTATTATTATTTTAAAGGTAGGCCTATTTATAATATATATCGAAAGTTAAAGATGTAAATCACATTACTTGAGCTATGAATAAATCAATATAGTTTTACTAACGTTTGTGACAGTCATTTACTCTTCTTACGATCAAGATTATAGTATACTCAACCTAAAGACAATAAAAATATAAATTATATTAAGTAAAGTTTTACAATACATTACAAAACAACTGTGGAAAAGTTAATACATTTCCATGGGTGTTTAATTCCCATATTATTTACAAAGTCGTCATTTAGCGTTAGGGAAAGAACTATAAATAAAACCAATGACAAACTAAACACTTCTTTATTTATTAATAGACAAAAATCTTTGTAAAGTGTCTAATCTTTAAAATTATTTAAATTAAGTATTGGAAGTTAGTGATTAACTAATGTTGAAATGAAATATAACAATATAAGATTTCCTTAAATGATTGAGTAATGTTATTATTATTATTAGAACCGCGTCTTACTACCCGTTCGGGTTATACGCACTTACGCTAATGTGTAATGGTAGGGTGAT
Source organism: Timema douglasi (assembly GCA_901482245.1). Lineage (NCBI taxonomy): Eukaryota > Metazoa > Arthropoda > Insecta > Phasmatodea > Timematidae > Timema > Timema douglasi. The sequence goes on from CABEEJ010002495.1 coordinate 11,527, forward strand.
TGTGAGATGAAATGAAGGACCTACAGTTTAACATGGAATCCGAACCACGGTGGAGGCCTGGCATTCCTCACATTCACAAGATATCTTGTCAGAGGTGAAGTTGAGTAATGTTGTTTTTGGGGTTTCCTATTTTTAACAAGTATCAAACAACGGTATGTAAAAGTGTAATTGAAAAAGTGGTTTTATAATAAAATTAAATAAATTTCATATCAAGTCACGTCAACGATTTAAGTTAACAATAAGAATAAAAAAGTCAAGATAAATAATATGGATGCAATAGCTCTTTGTTACAATTGCATATAATTAAATCAAGTAGAGTTAGCTAAGAAAGGGTTGTTACAATTCTATCCAGCCCCTAAAAAACCACATGGGTTTTATTAAAAATACCCACTTAACAAAACACAACAAAAAACTTATTATATTTTGAATACAAAGCAATTGTCTAATTTTGTAAAGTAGTTAGACTATTTTCCTTTTAATATTTAAAATATGATTAATCACTTTAAATAAAAATGTAGATAAATTGGAAATGGAATTAAACATACTAACATAGGACTAGATCAAACTAATGTTATTGAATATTTTAAAGAATACGCATACAATTTAAATTTAAAACATTCTTTTCTAAGAACCAAATTTTACTAACATGATTGTATGAAAGTTTTATTTTGAATTTTGTTAACCAGTGTCTATTGTTTTAATTCCTTTAAAAAAAATTGCTTTATAAAATATAATATTATAGCTAGGCGTGGACGTTATTTTCTTTGTCAAGTGACAGTCTAGGTACTAATTAATATGTTAGAATGATTGGTCAGATCAGATAACATACATAATATCTTTAATCCCGCCACAACTAACTCAATAAATCCTAATATAGCCCAACTTCTTTTTTAAATAGCCCGGGTTTTTTTTCCAAGCCTGATCTAAGCGCTATTCCTTGAGAATAGAATGGTTTGAATGTCTACAAAATTAAACAATTAAAAATAACAATTCTAGAATCGTACTTGTGTGTGTGTGTGTGTGTGTGATATTTGAACACACACGCACACATATACAAGAACACAAACATGTTTGGTTTGTGATCTTCCTCCTGCCCACAATTTATAAGCGAAGAGTGTCCAAATTAATTTATATACTCAATCGAGTTCGGTCATTTTCGGCTTTATACGATTAGTATAAAGATTTAAACAAAACTCATTAAAGTAGGCATTTCTTCACTCGCAACACCATACTTTAAAATTAACAGGATCAATCTTGCTTAAAGTGTTTAGAGGTTTGAAAAAATATATAAATGGTACAGTGCACCACAAAGACATTCCCTTATGGGTTACTGACGACAAATTATGAAAATTTGTTTCCTAATTGTAATATACAATGGAAGTAAACCAACTCTTGGTTAGTTACTGAATAAGAAAGTATGTAAGATTGTGTCGTACTATACATTTTAATTTACGTGAAAATGTTTATAAAGTGATAGTTTTCCATTAATTTATCACAAAATAAAATACTGTCAAAAATTTTTCTGAGAAAAAACAAAATATTCAGTTATTTTAATAGATATAATGTAGTTCTGATAATTTATAAATGACATCCTATTAACATAGAAAATTTGAGTGTTTCCTCAAATTGAAGCTATACCACAAAAAAAAAAGACTAATACAGAATTTCTCTGTTTATTCTTCCTTGGGTACTATATACTCGTGGTGAATGTGAGGAATCCCAGGCCTCCACCGTGGTTCGGATTCCACGTTAAACTGTAGGTCCTCCAGTTCATCTCACAATCACCATACCATTACACATGAGCGTAAGTTCGTATAACCCGAACGGGTAGTAAGACGTGGTGCTAATAATAATAATAATAATATATACTCGTGTGTATATATATATATATACACAACGTGTATCTAAAACATTGCATCAAACTTTGGCAGGCTATTCCTTGGGTGAAAATAGAATTATTTACATCAGCAACCTAGGGTCCATCTTAAATATTAAGGGCGGTATTCACCCCTAAAGATAGAGCTAAAAACGACTTGCGTGAAATATTATGAGAAATGCTTAGGGTATTACAACGAATCTTTGTACACTACTTATTGAAACCTTTATCATTAATAAACTAAATGTGCTGTTACCGTTACCCACCCCGATCATGTAAAAAGAAGGGGTGGGGGGGGGGGTTGTAACACTTTTTTCTGCAATAAAATATGTCAGAGTAGGTATTACTAATTTTGACTTAAGATTACAAAATAAGGATTAGAAATTAACAAAAAAAAAGATGTCTTGGAGAAACTGTCTAGCTTTCTCCGTTTCCGAGATAATCATGCATGTTTGAGCTCAGAGACAAGTGTTAATTCTTGCCAGGTAGGGAGCCAGTATGGCTGTTGCGTGGCCACTACGCTCTCCTTACCTTAATAGGTTAGACTTTTTCTGTGGGTTTTTTCAAAGCTTTGGTGTATGAGACAGTTATTGACTCCGAGGAAGAACTGTTAGCCATTATAGGTGCTGCATGTGATAAGGTTCAAGAAACACAGAGTGTTTTCGAAAGATTACGCAAGTCATTGATACGCCACCTCAATTATTGCAATGACGTTAGGGGACGCCATTTTGAACACTTGCTATGAATCTGATTTTGAAGCTAGGAACTTAAACATACAAGAACTATAATTAGTATTTCTTAATTTAACTTTCAATACTCCAGTGTGTGTAATGATGGAAATCCCACCCAAGTGTGAACTGTGTAAGCATAACTTACTAATGTGATAAATAGAAACACATCGGAGCTTATGAAGAAGGAAAAGTATCTGAGTTTCTCCATCATACCACACAAACCAGCCTTGTTTACCAAATGTACGTGATACATAGTCACACGTGCCGGTAAAAATGGTTAAACGACTCCAGTGCGAAGTAACACTGCGATTCTGGTTGCCTACCTGGCAGGCATTTACACTTGACTCTGAGCTCAAACTTGTGTGATTATCTTAGAAACGGAGAAAGCTAAACAGTTTCTCCAAGACACCTTTTTTGTTAATTTCTAATCCTTGTTTTGTAATCTTATTGCAAAATTAGTAATACCTACTCTGACATATTTTATTTCAGAAAAAAGTGTTACAACCCCCCCCCCCCTTTTTACATGATGGGGGTGGGTAACGGCAACAGCACATTTAGTTTATTAATTATAAAGGTTTCAATAAGTAGTATACAAAGATTCGTTGTAATACCTTAATAAGTTTTCATAATATTTCACACAACAGTCCTTTTTAGCTCTATCTTTAGGGTTGAATACCACCCTTAATATTTAAGATGGACCCTAGGTTGCTGATGTGAATTATTCTATTTTCACCCAAGGAATAGCCTGCCAAAGTTTGATGCAATGTTTTAGATACACGTTGTATATATATATATATATACCCAATATATGTATATATATACATATAATACCCAATATATGTATATATAGGTCAGTGGCACACCCAATAGAGGGAAAACTGGGAATTGGTCTCTCCCAAGACTCAATACTAGTTTAATAAATACATTAATTATGTGATTGTTAAAATAAAGAGCATTAAAGATGTGTCGAGTTCATAAGATACATTTAAAACCAGGAAACCAGGTTAACGATTTATATTTCAAAAGAGATAAATGATCTACACATTAAAATAACCCCTGAATTTCCTATTGAAAAAAAAGCACAATCATACTATATTCGATATATTGTATGCAAGGCCAAAGCCAGAAGAATATTGAATTAAAACTCTTATTTACTGTTTAAAAATAACAAAAATAAATACAAGGAACGATGTATACCTACTAGTATTGTGATTGTCAAAAAAATATAACTCGAAATTTCGATAAATGGCAACGTTTCATGACCCCCTGAAACCAAAAACATGGTTTCCGCAATACCGTTTGTCTGTCCGTCACTTTTCCCTTAGTACCCCTTTTATATACTTAAACCTTATTTTTAACTTATTACATAACCCTTAAAAATTAATTATGATTTAATTTTTACCCTTTTTAATCTGTTTAGTTACTTTAAACTATTCTCCCGGGCAAAGCTTTACTTCATGCTAGTAATATATAAAAAAACAAAAGTTAGTTTAGGTGTGTGTTCAGAAAAATCTAAGCCCCTTCGAGATAGGACGAAAAATTGAAATTTCGAAGATCTTTAGAAGGATCACCTCATTTAACAAGAAAAATTTACGAAATGAGGAATTTCAAAATTGGGCTCCAGGACTTGGGGGAGGGAGTCAAAATAAGAAATACGTTTTAACTTCGGTAGAAAATCGAAATTTGGGGAAAAGGTAGGGGGACTACCTCAGAGAATAAGATAAGTGTTAAAATTTCAAATTTATGAGTGAAAGCTGAGCGTGAAATTTAAATTATGATTGCCATAGTTAGCTTGAGTATTGTGCAAGGAGGAATTATATAAATGCTAGCAGCCGGATGTTGAACGTCCTAATTAGAATAGTTTGATATAGTACAAAGAATGGATCAGCCTGCTAGTAAATTATACATGTGAGATTATTTCACCCTAAACCATTATTTGAAATAAGTCTCTTATCTAGCACCCTTCCCAGTAAACACAACATAATATTTAGTCACAAAAGAATGTCTAGCTATCTAGACAGTTATTATGTTATGGCCAGATCAATAAATCGAGCGTTGAACAATGACGTTCATGTAGTGGCAAAAAAAAACTTTGCTTACATAATATTTGTTTAAAATAAATTAATAAAAATGCATAGCATTTGTGAAAACAAAAACAGTATGTAACAAAAAACATATTTGTAGTTGTCAACACAAAATTGATATTTCAAATACATAAAACAAGTTTGAAAAACAATAAATTAAAAAGGGGAATCAGTCATAAATGTTAACCCTAAGTCAATATACTATTTAAAAAATCCCGTAGCTTATGGAAACAGCCATTATTTAAAAATATTTTTTACTAATTTAACACCCTTTAACATTAGCCCTAATCTTTAGTTTACTTTTTAAAATCACCATAAATATTTGTATTTTCCTAATGAGTTTATAGGAATAAAATATTTAAGAATCTCTTAGAAATAAACAAACACAATATATCTATTGACATTATTTATTTTACATCTTTTCTAATCAAAAGAGGAGATGGTGATTTGACGCTCAAAGCTCCTCAATGTGTTGATTCATGTTTTTTTTGGTTTTTTTTGAATGAGAAGAACAATATTCAGATTTTAAAAAATCATACAAGTTAGCACAAATAGCTATTTGGCATTTTAGTAAAGTTTTCTCCGGCTCCTATAATGAGCACAGCGCCCTAGATAAGGTCCTGCTCGACGTTCTTCGACTTTAGTTTTTAGCTCATTGCCTTACTAACCGTTCGGGCTATACAAATTTACTCCCGTAAATAGGGTAGGGGTGATGAAGTTAGAATGTAGGTGAAATGTACCTGTATTTGCATATAGAAATAAAATAATAACATTTAGAAAAAATATCTCGAGAATGACCGGCTGCGAATTGAACACCGATCTCCCCGTTGCCAGTAGGCTAGACTAAATGAGCCTTGCATTTAGTTTACGTGCTCACTAGTGCGGCCATGAATGATTTTAGTTGATATTTTTATTCCTATTCTCGAACAATATTTGGTATTGTGTTTGTGGCGCTATCTTTATACTTTAGCATTCAATCATATAATAATGCTAGCAGTTTGGTCGACTTGACTGGTCTTGGAGTAAAGTGCTCGCCTCAAGACCCGGTGTTCGTGGGTTAAAACCCCGCTGGAGTCAAAGTATTTCTTTCGAGTGATAACAATTCATAGCATAACTTCTTTTGGAGGGAAAGTAAAGCCATCGGCCCCATCTCGATTGTGGTATGTAAGATAACCCTGTAAGTTTGGTGAAAATACCTTTCCCGGAAAAATTGTTAGGCCCTTTCAATCTCACTCATAGAAATTCTCGTGTGCTTATATAATCATTTGGTTCAGAAAGCGCACGTTAAATACAACAAATAAATAAAACTAGTAAGTTGGACCCGTTCCTTACCCACGCAATAAAAATTCAAATAATCAAATTAAGACGTCTAACACCAAACCAATTATTGTCATTCATCAAGCCCTGCTACTATCCATCTGTGTTATACACATTTTAATTATAATAACGGAATAGAGCTAAGAAAAATATATATTAAAATAAGCGTATCCGCATTTGCGTGAAGGAAGCGTGGATAAACAATTATGGAAGAACAGCCCTCGGTCCACGTGGCTCAGATTTGAACCCAGAACTTCCAGCTACGAGCAAACCAAACATGACCCTGAAACTTACCTCGTGCACCCAACGATTCAGATCTATTGAATAATTGTTCGATAAAATAGCTCTTTAAAATATTTATTAGTGTTGGGATTTATGAAAACATTTTCTTACGAACTTAATAATTCTAGTTCATACGTTGCATGAAATAAACTATTAATATTTCTAGTGAAAAGTTATAAATGAAAAAATATGTGTTTATTATGACTAGTATTAAGCTATTAGGAGTGAAGATGTATATATTGTTAGCTAATCTAAATACCTGTTTCATATTCGATATAGATACAATTTAAATGCTAACACTTACCGAGGAATAGCTATTTAATTTATTTGTTTGGAGTTTTGTACTTTAGAGGGTGGTGGTTTTTTGTTCCCCATGGGCACCGTTTTAATTTTATTGTTATTAGCACCAAGTATTACTACTCGTTCGGGTTGTACACACTTACGCTAATGTGCAATGGTAGGGTGATTGAGAGATCAAATGGAGGACCTACAGTTTAACGTGGTATCCGAACCACTGTGGAGGCCTGGCATTCCACACATTCACAAGTTGTGATTAATACACGTCTTGTCAGAGGTGAAGGAAGGGTTTGGCAATAAGATAAATCTGTGCCGGGACCGAGGATTGAACCCCGGACTCCTAGCACAGATGTCTCAAACTAGTTTACTTAGTGAAACTTGGTAAATTTGTTTGAAACTATCACAAATATATTAACACAAAAAAAAAACTATTCACACATGGACTAAATATATAAAATAATACTACTTAAAATGTATTGCATTTTTAGAGTAAAAAAACAAACAAAAACACTAAAACTATTCTCACTGAAGAATGTCTATTTGAAAACCAGTTTGAGAAGTCAGTGGCAACAAACCCTCATTAAAAGTGTGAGGGGAGCTAGCGTGTCGTTGAGCGGTGGAGGAAATGGCTTCAAGAGACACACACAGCAACCGACCGGTAGACTCAAATTTAAAAACAACAATATTCTCTTTTAAAAAAATACAACATATGCTGGTTCAGAAAACTGTTCAGGTGAAAAGTTATTTAATTATGGAGGGAGTGAAATAATAATTGTTTACATATTTTCTTAAGTTTATTTTTAATTAATAAATATAGTTTTTTTTAAATACGACCCTATTTCAAATTATTAATTAAAATACATATTTCAATATTTAAAAAAATATCTAAATTATTCAGGAAATAACCAAAGAGACAATCTTTTTGGAAACAGAGGCATCAAATTTTTGAAAAGGTATTTTGTGCGTTATTATGGAAGAAAAATCATAAAAATTATTTTAAAACGTTGAAGTTCAATATTTTATATCTTTTTAATGTTTGGATTTACAGAAACCAAATAAATTTTGTTGCAATAAACAACCATTATTTTAATAGGAGAAAAATTTACAAATCTATTAAATAATAACTACCATCATATTTAAGGAGGTTAGTAGTACAAGTATTTTAGATATTTGGTGGGCGTTCCCCTTTAAAAGGCTCACGAGGAAAAATAAATAAAAATAAGAAATTGAGATTTCAAACAATGATCATATGTCAAACTGTCAGATATCAGATTATGCATCCATTCAGTTATATATTCAAATTTTATCAAGCTTCTTAATTATTATTTCTTCTCCCTTAGATATTCATAATTACAACATTAATTTCACATATTTATAGACACATGCATTTCAAATTTAGAACTTAAATCTGCGAGATTTTTTTGGGCCTCTATGAGAAAGACAGAGAGGCGGTAAATTGGAAGAAGTGGGAGTGGTGTTTTGGGGATAAAGAGAAAAGACACACATTATTTTCAGTGCAACAAGAATTTAAATGTTATCAGTTATTTCTTAAAATAATCTTCCAAGTAGTGTTTATCAAAATTACTATCAGAGAAGCGACGACAACTTTAGACCAATGGTAGACCTCTGCAATGACGATTCTTAGACTTTTAAAGTTTTGCACCAACTCACAGTTTCGAATATGACCTCCCAGAACATCTTTTGAAGTGATATCAACATTTTTTTTAAAGCTTTAATTTCTACACAGCTTCGACATCACGACGCAGACGCCATATTCTTATGAACCTTTCCCACTACAATTTCAAGACTTCGTGTTATTTTCTTCTAAAGTTTTTTTTTCCCCAAGCTAACATTTTTTTAACAATGACTCTGGGAAGAATCTTTTGGCCAGAATCATTCCTTCAACACGAATGCACTGTCTTATGTTCTTTCATTCATTTATTTTAACTATTAACCTCATAAAGGAGATTTATTAATTAGGGTGTCTCAAGAAATTATAATATTTTTATTATTATTTCAATAATTATCCACAAAGATTGGACTTAAGATTTTTTTTTAATATGAATACATCAACTTACTGAACTGTTATTTGAATTATGAATTGTATTTTAAATTTATAATTTAGCAGACTTCTTTTAGGTAGGGTAAAATTTTAGATAGACAATTATTTGTTAAAGAAAAAACTAAGATTACTATATTTTTCTCAAAGTCAAATCCGTTTTTAAATATTTTATTTATATTATTATCACCATCATTCAATGTTATCCACTTTGTTACTATTGCTATCAAAACACACATATTTAGCGATGTCTGACCCGCAAGCCGTTCCCAGGGATGCTGACCTTGGAGGCCGATATTGTTGTACGCAATGTGAGTCCATTGTTGAGTAGGTACAGTAAAGGTATATTTTTCCCAAACATAACCCAGAGGTCCTGAGAGAGTCTTGTGTTCAATTTTATGCATTATTTTTATTGTTTTAAATGTTACCCTGATATAGTAATAATTTTTTTGTTAAATGTAAATTTTGGTTTTGAATCCAAAGTATTGTATTCATTCTAAATCTGAGCTAGTTCACCATTATTTTATAATCTCTTTCATGTACTATTTTTAATGACGTCACTGGACTTAAAGTTAATAAATAGATAGTTGCTTTTTTTAAAAATAATTCCTCCTTTTTCAATAAAATGCACTTAATTATTATAAACATATTTTTTTTACAATGAAGAATTTCACTTTCAAAATATTCTTTAAATTGGTACTTGGTGTTGACATCTAACTGACCGGGTGTGGAAACATGTCTATAATTAAATTATAGGAACACCCTCTTATGATGACCCTAAACATCAAACCTTTCTATGGCTGCTACACTTATTCAGGAGCGTAACGTCATAGTAGACAAGACTAAGTCCCCCCAAACCTTCTACTGTAAGGATGAGATAAATAAGTAGCAAAGGCTTATATGACATTATAAGTTTAAAAACAACTCCCAAAGAGATAAAACAGACAAAAATGATTCTTGCATAAAGAACATAGGTTTATTTTCACTTTCCCTGTTGAGACAAGGCACACATAGTAGAATATTTTCTTTCTTTCTGGTTGTCATCACTACTTTAAGATTCCCATCCCTGTTTCCCTACTTCAGGGGTACCACTCAACGAGTTGCCACAATTTTTTTCTAAGTAGTGATGCTACACTGAAAATGTTCCCTTTTCTATTATTATTATTAGAATTATCATTATTATTTTCATTATTATTACTAGTAATAATAAATTAATTAATGAATGCGAGCCTTTGTAGATCTGCTATGAATATACTTCAATTTATTTATCAGCAATCAGTTAATTTAAAAAAAATTGGGCTAGCCCACTGTATTTTCTAAAATAATATTTGCCCTTCTCCCTTTTAAACGTAGCCCCTTTTCTTAACACACTTATAATTGGTCCGGGTTGCCACCTATACAATTGAGTCGGTGAATTTCAAACTGTCACTATCCTAAATTAAAAAAAAAAAATGAGTTAGTGGGGGATTACAATTCAGTTGGCATACCTGCAGTTAAAATTGTCCTTCAAATGTTTCAAAGCCTTACTAATCCTTTAATTATTTAGTCTTAAACTTTATTTGTTACAACTTTCCTTTCCCGCATTTGTCTATGCCAGATTACACCTGTGTTTTCAAAACTGTCGCTAACCAGATCTTGCAGTATCTCATCTCGTTTACTACGACACACTGTTTCTGTAAACGTAGCAATTAATAATAACATTAACGTACCTTGATCTTTCCTGGATTATATACATATTCTTTGGTTGTATTTTAAAGGTAAATTCAACAATCTGTACAGGCTCAAAGATAAAATCTGATCTCATCATTCAGTTGAGGGTTCATAATTTGAAAGCCAAAGCATTTTACAACCAACTTAATGAAAAATAAACTAAAAAATATCTCTTTTACTCTCTTATTATTGTAAAAAAAAAACACTTGGTTCTCTCCCAAGGGCTTGACCAGGCTGCATACTATAGTATGCAACTATACTACTATAATTTTACGGTATGTCTTGGGCACTCAAAAGCACCACAAAATATGGACACAGCTACTATCTATACCTGGATAGAAAATGAGAGAAAGGTTCCAATAAAATTATGTGGGCTGTACTTGATAGACTGAGGAATGCAAAACTAGAAAATGAAGATTTTGATTGTGTCCGGCTTTGTTCAGACGGCTGTCCCGGACATAATAAAAATTCGACTGTGATCAGGGTGATGATGAAGTGGTTTAAAGAATAAGCACTGAATACAGTAAATAAGGTTGAATTTGCGTTCCCTATCATAGATAATTCTTTCCTACCACCCGAAAGGGTTTTCGAAAGAATAGAAAAATTAATTAGGAGTCGGGGAACAATCAAGACGCCTAACCAGTACATGACTATATTTTTAAGGGTTTTGGGACAGTTAAAAGCTGGGTTCAGAAGTCTCTGTACATGACTGGAAGTCCGCCGTCCAAGATGTAATCAAACTTACTATGAAATGGCATTTTAAGATGTTATCTTGTCTGTGCCTCATCCTGTCGTCTGGTCTGTGACTCTTGTGGTTGTCGTGGTGTATTGGAGGTATTTAGGTCGGTAGGCTAGTTTTTCGTCCAGAAAGCATCTTCTTCTTAGGGGAATCGGACCTGGGTGTACCAGCTTAGGTGAGGATCTGCCGAAGAATCGTTTTCCCATACATCTGTAGGAATTACTTGTTTGCAATAATTGCAGTGGCACGTTCCATAAAGGTGGTCGGAGAGGGACCGAGGTTCTGAACGGTGAAATAAGGCATGTTGCTTGACTTGCAGAAATGGACGGGACCGAGGTGAAATGTCTAGTCCTAAGCTCAGAAGTCTTCCCTGTAGTTTTTTTTTTCATTTAAACACCTAAAGTGTGTTTTTCTAGGATCGGTAGAAAGCAGCATTCTGTGCTCTGATGACTTGTAGGGGGGAGGGGGAGGAGACAGGGGTCGCGATTGGTAGTGTTTCTGAGGGTAGGGAGCCCTTGAGAGGGCTGGTGAAGAGCGTAGGGGAAAAAAGGTTTTTAAAAACAGAGTAGCATTCTGTTTGGTCCCTTCGGTTTTGTCCTCTTTTAATACGTCGATAGCGTGGGTGAGTGGGAGGGTTGTTCATAGGTGAAGGAGGGGGGGGGGAGAATTTTGCGGGTTGTTCGTGGAGTGTACGGTGGCAGTTGTAGGTTCTTTGCGGAGGAGAGGCTGGCAGCTCGGATATGTCTGAACGGAGGGAGTGAAGAGAATAGGGAAATGGCAGCCTGGATTGTTCATTAATATAAGGGGAAAGGTGTGTGGGTGTGTATATGTGTGTGTGTGTGTGTGTGAGAGAGAGAGAGAGAGGGTGAGATTGGTTGATTTTAAAACAAATGCTTAGTTAAATAAGGTAACTCAAGGGGGGAGAGAGATAAGTAAGTATTTATTTCAAATTTCAATTTTCCTTATCCTTGGGCCTAAACACACTTGATCGATTGGGGAGGTTAGCCCCAAACCTCCCCTGAGGCTTACACTCTAAAACTATGCTAAATATATACATATATAATACTCTCTTATATTTAACATGCATAAAATCATGACAATTCATGATTGTAAATACATTTTATATCATAATCGACAACATTTGCACTGAATTATAAAACAGATCGAAAGATTACTTCGATAAAAATAAAGTTTTTGGTTTCATCTATAAATTGATTACCTTAAAAAATGAAGAAATGAGGAAGAAAACTTTTGTCTTGGATCATAAATATCCTGGTGACCTTGCTTCAGATCTTAGTGAAGAATTAATACATTTCAAGACGTTTGTCGAGGATTTTAACTTCGATGTGAAGGACTACCATTTTCCTGCTGAGTTTTTGAAGTTCATACGTGAAAAAGGTTAACAACTCTTTCCCCTAACATTGAAACGGCGCTGAGAATTTTGTTGTGTATGATGTCAACGAATGCATCTGGTGAGAGATCATTTAGGGCCATTGTTTCAATGCCAGGTTTTGTCAAGGTTAAATTATAACCTCAGCTTAAGATGTTTATTACCGGTTTCAATCTTAGGTTATCACATAACCTGAGCTTAAACTTCAGGTTTCACTAACTCCAAGAATGTGTAGAGGATAGTGAGTAAACATCAAGTTAATTACTGTAGAGAACAACATGGCCACCACTTTGTCAGCCGCTTTTCAAAACATTCCAATATGTGTTGTTGGATTTTGTTAAGATAAGGTTTAATGGTGCTATTTGATTCCTATTCAGATATTTATAATATTCTAATTTTTTTAACCAGTGAAAAAATCCTACATTTTGAACAAGAACTAATAATTATTTTGAAGAATTTGTTGAGCTAGATTAAAAAAAAACAACGTTTTAAGCTCACGAAAACAATTGCCACTGATTTGTTAGAGCCTATTGGAGATAGTTTTGAAAGATAACAAATGATAGTCTAGCTATTGGAGTTATAAAATGAATAAAAGAAAAATATATAGACTTATGGTGATCGTTAGTATTAATGCAAGATTCTTTTGATGATTTAATAGTTTGGCCAAAGGAATATAAGTAGGCCTAAAATATATTTTAGCAGCCAGTCATTTCAATTGAAAAGTGGGCCTTTAAAATGCTTTATTTATTTAAATATTGTATAATTATGTGGAAAAACAACTTTTACTTGCATATTTAATTCCTTTTTCGAGCACTTAATAAAGGTTTTGACATATGTGTATTAAGTTTTCCTTACCCTATAGTTATTAAAGTTTCGCTTAAAACATGAACCTATTCGTTGAGAAAAAACTATTCACACACAACTGTAGTAGCTTAGTGTTTAAAAACTAAAATGTTGTGGCTATGCAGGACAGAGGTCCCCAACCTTTTTGTACCTTAGAGCACATTCAAAACTAACGGTAGTGCGGTGGGCACCAATCACTTATTCAACTAAATTTATAACCAAACATAATTCATAATGCTGCTAACACACACGCAAACATACACATTGTTAAAAAAAAGTGAGCTTAAATTTAAAAAAAAAGAAATTAAATTCTCTTATAAAATAATGCAAATGGTATACACGCAAAGCTAGTTAAAACCAGTTTATACAATTGAAACCATTGTCACCAAACCAAAAGTCAATGTCAATAAATAATAAAATACTGCTTTATTTACGATTTTAACAAGACCAACATAAATACACAAGGAAATAATTTAACTACTCACCACCATTTAGATGCTTAGGTACATTTTTAACCCTTAAACACTGATATAGGTCTAGTAGACTCCCATAACAACAACAAACTGGTGCTCTCTCGCTCTGATGTGCTCGAGTGCATTGTACGCCGAGGTACCTTCAAGTTAGTGAGCCGTGGACTGACAAAGGGAGAGGCCGTTTCGCGTGCTTATCAAGGTATGTATCGTTGTTTGAAATTTTTATGTAGATTTGACAGACCTATATCATTAGATACGTGATATTTTTGACACAATTGTATTTTGTTTTTAGAATGGATTCTAAACAATCGGGTTCTCCCCCCTCACTTCAACCACGTGCAATGAGATTGGCAGACACTGCAATTGCTTTGACATTAGAAGGGTGCCTTCAAAACGTAGAAGATGGTGATTTTAGTGGTGAATCAGATAATGAAGAACATTTAGTAATAGAAACCGCACAGTCAGATTCTGATTCGGAATTCAATTTGTCTGACACTGAACTGGAAACTGTTCCAAAACAATATATAGTGCGTATTTGTACTTTGGTAAAGACTCTGACGGCATTGGTCTTGATCAAAACTTAGTTGACAAGTACCTGACATTGAAACACTGGCCCTGTGATCATAATATGATTGTACCAGTGATCTCTATATTATACTGGATGAACATAAACATACGCATTACCGAGGACCAAAACGTGACGCTCAAGTTTTTTGTATAATTCAATGTGAGGGTGGAGAGGGGGGTGAGGATATTTAACGATTTCTTTCAATGTTATTGTGCGAAAACAGGGATTTGATTAATTAAAGTGTTATTGTTTGAAAATAGTGAAGTATTATATCACACTTGCCTGAAAAATCATTTACATTAAAGGATATACAATTAAGTTTTACAAGTAATACTGAACCAATGCGAATACCATATTTAATATATTTAAATATGTATTTATCGTCCATTCTATTTACAGTCTGCCAGGAGTACACTTATAAGTAAAGTTGGCTATTAGCTTGTAAATTGGTTTAAAGAAATATATTATTTATAAAGTTCGATAAATATAATGAATAAGGTATCTTTAGACTTCATTACATTTGTTTGAATGACAAACTGTGTATGGTTGCCATACGTTCAAACAATCACTTAGGTTATAGAATTGTAGACTTTTTTAAACTTAAAAAAATAAATGTTGGCTCAAATCTTGGATATTGCTTTCAGAAATCATATTATGTTGAAAGTTCGGTAACAATAATGAAACAAGATAGCTAAACCCTATATTACATTAATTTTAATGACATACTTTGTGTATAAGTCTTGGTTCAAACGATAATTTAGGTTATAGGCTTGTAGGAAGTATGGTATCTACTAAACACTAATTTTAGTAAGAATTTCAATCTGTAAGCCCTTATTTCATACTAGAATACTATTATGTATTAGTATTTTGGTAGTATAAACGGCCATTTAGAATAAAATATGAAATTTTCTTTTGTAAGCTCTTTCATCCTATCTAAACACTACTATAGGGTTGAATTCTGGTACAAGACAAAGCCTTCCAAACGAGCTTCCTTCAAATATCATCGTATATGTTAGCCTACATCAACTTATTCAAAGAAAAAACTCATCAGTTTCGAACTTCGTTATGCTCTTCAAAGCTTTTACTTACACAATTATTTCATTTAACTAATCACACATTGATGTATATCATATATTTAATCAATTTAATGAATGACATCAAAATGCCATTTTGTCTTGTGAGGGTGTAAGAGGGAAGGAGCTACCCGAAGGTTTCTCTATCTCTATTACATAATGGTATGCAGAAGATAGCTAGAAAATCTCAGCCTGAGATGTCCATTCAGTTATATTATATATATCAATGGATTTTACTACTGTCTTGTCTTTTATTTGAGTTAGAATAAAAATATATTTTAAAATAACGATTTTTTTCCCATACAAAAACTATGTTTCAAAGGAAAGTTTCATGTTTTTCAACGCTTAAATTAATTGACAAATTCATTATTTATTTTAATTTTAGTTCATAATATTAAAAAAACTTCATTCAAATAGAACAAAAGCTTTCCTCGAAATTTAAATTGCTATTGCAATATTCATTTATATATTATAGTAAACCAGTTTTATTTAGTGGTGGGGTGGGGGTGAGGAGGGAGGTGCAGAGCAAATTGAGGCTAGGGGCTCAAGGGCTCTTAATCCCCCACTGATTAGGAATTCACGTTTAAAATGAATACATTTTTAATATTGAACTAATATTATTTGCCAAGCTCCTCTGAGGAAAAATAATTTAAGTTTTTTAAAATACCTACTTTATAGTTTGGGTTACATGCAAATAGGCCTATATGAAATACACTGATGTGCTAGGGCTTAGGAAAGAATTGATAGGAAATTTGCTCGCATTTACATGTAATGAGAATGTTCTAGTCATTATTTAGACGCCAACCTCTCCTTCACTCTCAAATTAAACAAAATTAACTTGATATACAGTGTAGTGTGTCCATCTGCGCGGGTGGGTGAACCTTAGTCATATACCAACTTACAACGTTTCAACAGCTATAGAAAAATAGAGCTCTTTGATAGAAAAGGGTAAAACGGTTGAATCGCATACTAACTAAACAAAGTTTTTTCAGCTATTATCATTAAAATATAACTCTTTAATAGAAAACGGTGAAACGGTTGAAACTTTAAAAGCGTATTTTGATCTTTAATGACACGTATTTTGAGTATAATTATAAGTTGTGATGGTTCTTCAATTTTTACAACAATTAACAAAAAACAGAGTTTATTTACAAAACAAGACCTATTCGATTTACAATAGTTAATAAGATTACCACCAGAGTGCAACAATGTACAGTTTGGGTATATAGGAGCGAATTACTTTATTCTAACAGAAATGTATACTAACTAAACAATGTTTCATCAGCTATTCTCATTAAAATATAACTCTTTGATAGAAAAGGTTGAAACGTCTTATTTATCTAGTTATTATGCGAGAAAGATGCATCTGATATATAATCCAAAAGCACAAGCGTATTTACAATAAATATATTTGAGATTTTATACGTTTATAGAATAAATGATGAGATCTTTTAAAAAATATTTACACTTTATAAATGCAATATGTATTTTACAGATATGATTTTATAATTAATAAAAATAAACTTTTAAAAACGAAATATATTTTTATGTAGTTTATTTTTATGAACGACATTTAAAGAGAATTATTGATTAAATATGTTGTCAGCACTGTGTTTTGTAAAGTTATTGCTCTTCGTTTTTTCTTTCGTTCAGGAGAACTAGTGACACGTAAGTTAAAATTTTAATATTATTTTATATATCCACACTCATCGGGTTTGATTACTTTATTTTATAGCATTTTAAATGTTTAAAATATCAAATAAATCCACGCCTCGCTCTTAAATCAACCATAAATCACTTGCCAACCGTTTATTTTGCTAATGTTATGTTGAGACACATGTTTACATAGTTTTATATTTTATTAATTTTGTTTTCCGCATGGTTATTTCTAAACGAAAAGTAATTGCCTTCGTTTACGCAAATTTTATGTAATTCAAATCAATGTAGTTCATGAAAACAGAATTAATCATTACTACAAATCTCATTTAATATACGATACAGCTACTAAATTGTAGTACACATCCTTTTCAGTGATAACCATATTTGTAAAAGTTTAAAAATATTTTCAACCTGTTATAAAAAATATATTTTAAACTATAGAGACGGGTGTGGAACGGATCGATCTATATAATGACAAATGATGTTTATTATGTTAAAGCTGTGAGCTTACTATTTTGAACATTTCCCACCCCTATGATTAAAACAGTTAAGGAGTTGAGGGGTTGTTAGAACACCTTGTTCATTTTCGATTTCTTCTTTCATTCCGGGAATATGATTTTCAAGTTGAAAGATGTATTAAAAGACAAACGACTGTGAATAGAGATATTTCACATTTAAAATATGTTGGTCTTATTTAACTTATACTTTTAATGTTATGGTTAGAAAACCCAAGATGTTCTTGAAATAGAAAAATAATTGTAAACAGTAAATTTAATCTTAAATGATTGACTTTAACAGAAAATAAATTTCGCTACTGTATGTGAAAAAAGAACAGTCCAGTTTATTAAATTTAGGCATTAATAAAATGCAAAATTTCCATGCATCCTTTTATTGCTGTTTATTTTTATTGTGCCTTGTGTGCAATTAGGCTACATTACATGTGAGGTCCTTAGTTAATTAAACTGAGATTAGAAGTGCTGGGTGCAATTGAACTTTGACTGATCTTCTTAGCCAAGTTCAGATGGTACCTATGCTAGAAATGTTTTCTCCATAAATCTTCATGCAAATCATTTGAATTAGCTATTCTCACTCTGGGGTTTACATTGTAAAGCTTTAAATTGCCAATAGGCTGAACACATAATGAGCCTCAGAGGTTATAGGACCAAGAAGTATAGGCCTGTTAAGTTATTAGTTACAGCCGAATCCATTTCAAATCATGCAGCCCGGCGGGTAACATGTACCCTAAGCAATTGGCTGGTCGATAAAATATGTTTTATATGAAAAGTAAGTAGAAATTTATTTTATTTTGTCATTTTAATGTAAAATGATTTTTTTTTTAATATTCTATCTACACAACACTAAATGTAAGACCTTTCCAGTCCGCTGCTTGACTGATAGGACCCTTCTTTCACAACTTGCTGACACAGCTGCTACATCCTCTTTCGCTGCTAAACACTTTTATCACATAGGACACAACATATTTCTTTAAATAAACAACAATGTACTTGCTAAAGATTTTTTTAAAGTGATTCATTGTCTTTTTTTTAAATTGACATTAATATTTGCTTCAAAATCGCACACTTTTAAGATAGCTCAAGTTTTATTTTGGCTATCTTTAAATGTTTTGAAACACGAGAAAACATTAAAAAAAAATCTAAAATGAAAAAAATTAATAAATTAAGGGTCTTAAAACAACTGAAACCACATATGATCAAAAATGTCAAATTTGTTTTCTAAAGATACATCCTCTGGTGTAATAAGATACCTAGCTGTAAAGTCTAAGTTCTACATTTTTCTAGTGGAATTTTGTTTTTCAAAAGAAAATAATTTCTTAAACAACAATGTTTTTTTAAAAATGTAATATGAGACTGATTACTTTGTTTGATGAGAATAAATCTAGCATAGATTATATCAACTCTTAAGAGTGCATATAGTTCATCTTTTAAGTGTGTTTGGAAGATGAAATATTCAGGGACAAAGGAAAAACCCGTCTGCCTAACCTGCGTGATTGGAATTGTATTCAGCCTAATTGATATTGTTTTAAAAAAATAGATGTTGACAATAGATTTTAATCAATTACACTTTTTTTAATAAACATTTCTTTTCTTGGTTCAGTAACCTATGCCTCTATTGTCAGAATTTACCCTAACACATATAATTACGTCGGCCATTTAGTAGGGTTGGTGAATAAATAATTTTTTGAATTGTTAAAAATATGATTGTAATTTTGTATTTGCAATTAATAAATTGAATACTTTTGTTGAACTAGGCATAACTGTTTGTTTCAGAATGAAGCAGATTGTGACCAATCAGACGGTGAAGATCCCTCTGGGTCTAACAGTGACTGTCAAGTCACGGCTCATCACAGTTAAAGGGCCACGAGGAGTTTTGAAGCGATCTTTCAAGCATCTGGCTTTAGATATTCATGTGAGTAGACTTGTTGCCATGCTAATGGAAGGTTTTAATTAATTAGGGATAAGTATGAAACTGTTAAGAGGGTGGATTTAATTGCTTTTAATTTTTGTTATTGGCAGGTTTAGCCATCAACACACTATGCTAATAACATTAACTTAGAATTCACCACATTAGGTTTTGATTGAAATTTTATTACTGTGTAGGTCTAACATTGCTTTTAAATTATTCAATTTTTGGAACATAACAATATTTCATTAGCTAGTTAGAATACTGTTAAATTAGTTTTATAATTGTATTAAGTTCATAATTTGAATACCTAGGAGATACAGTAGTTTGTTTCTATGTGGATAGGGTAATATGGTATAGTCTTAGCTGATTAAATTGACTTGCTTAGAATCAAGTTAGAACAAATTTTTCTAAAGCTAAATATTCTAACCTCTGGCATAACAATAATAATTGTAAATGCTTCTTTCAAAAACAGTAAATAAAAATAACATTGATAGAGGCTTTTGGGGAGGGGGGGGGGTAATTAAATTTCAAACTTGCATAAAATCTAAATAATTATTTTTTTTGCCACCCTCCAAAATCTGTGAGATACACTATTTTAGCCATTTTCTTGTGCTAGAACCTCAGGTGATAACTATAAAAATAAAAATTACAGCCAAGTGATATTCTAGCCATTTGTTTGTCCCGGCAGCTTTGTCACTACCTACATAAGAGCGTAAGGTCTATACTAGAACATTACCAACCGGGAAGTGAAATATGAACAAAAAGAGCAAAATCTGCTTGAGTTTTGTAGTATTTATTTCACACTAAGGCAGAAATTTGTGTTAGAGCCATGCTATGCAACCCAAACTAGAAACAAACTTAATTATCAACCAGTTTAATTTTCGATTGGCTAAATAGTTATTTAAAGTTTTCCTCAAAAATATATATTATCATTATAATTATCCTTCATTCAGACACCGTTGTGCCTGTCCTAGTCTTGAGTTAGATTATGAAGTATTTGAAGCTAGAACAGGCCTAGCAAGCCAGTAGTGAAAAATTTATGGCTCGACTAAAAACTGATCCAGGCTTCAGGCTGGAAACATTAATGGATGTAAAGTTATTTTTCAATTAGTGTTAACTTTTGATACTGTGAAACAAATTAACAGATTGAAACGTGCTCTTTTCGTATGTTTTTTACAACCCACTTGACACTGGTTGTTTTTTCTCTAATCAACTGTGCATGTAAACTGAATAGTCAGTTTTTTTTAGCACTGAATTTGGGTTATACACCTGTGTATTGATTACTTTAATGTATTAGGTATTGGGAATGTTGAATTTAGTGAACCCACATTTGCATAGAGGTAGAGTGGAAAACCACTTAGGGAACCACCCTCAGTACACTCGACAGAGATTGAACCCCATTTTCCCTGTCATCAGCATTTTAGTTTACTGTAGAAGTGACACCTTAGACCATGCAGCCATTGAAGTGGTTAATATAGTCTACGGTTGTAAACATTGATTAGAATTTACAAGCATGTTGTGTGGTACAAAATGAACAAAGCTAAAATTATTTCACTATTCTCCGAGTGGGTCAGGTTAAACAAAGGCCCCCAATTTAAATACAGTTAAAACGCTTTGGTCCCACACCCTTGGGACCTGACTGACAAGCATTGGGCCACAGAATTCGACTCTTCCAAGAAACCTTTATGTGTCAAATTCACAAAATGGGACAATTTTAGTCCCCTTAGTGGGGAAAATCATAAATACTTCAAGTCAAATGTTATGTTTCTATATAATGTGTACAAATTATATTTAAAAAAAAATCCGACCAAAATGGCTATTTGGTCACTGTCCCCACCTTCAAAAACACGATGACCTATACAAAATAAAATATTTTTTTAATAAACAAATGTTGGATTGCATTGTCATTAAAATGTACTAAACAAACAATAGTTTAAAAATGGAAAACAATTTTAAAACTGTGTTTGTTAATTAATAAGACTTTTCTCTGAAGTACATCATAAAGGCAGCAAAAATGTAAAACAGATGCCATTACAATAAGACCACGCATTTTTAACTAAGTAAACCTCACTAAACTTGGTTGTTTACAAATGTGTGGTACAAATTACTTTTAAGTTAATGCGGATAATATAAACATTGAGTACCTTAATTATATGACAATTCGATCACATTGATTACTCAAATAATAATTTTAGTGTGGTGAAAAATAAATTAGATCTTAAACACACTTTTCAATCTGACTACTAGCCCCAAACTTAAACAATAGTATAGGGCCTTGTTTTTAGTCTCGTTTATACAATGTCTAAAATTAACAATTAGGTTACAGACAATTCAGTCACGTTACCAGCTTAATTTTAGCGTGAACGAATTGTACATTAACAAGTTCATATAGCAGGCTCAAGAAAAAATATATTTTGAACTTATATAAATTATTAAATGCACTTGGTTTTCATTTAGAACTAATAATTAATAATAGGCAAGATTAAAATTTTGATGAGCGTGACCGAATTGTTATTTTTGGCAACACACCTTTTAAGATTAAAAAAAAAAAATCTAGACACGAAATTCAGCTCGGCTACAAAATTCCTGGAAATAATATGTATTTAATTACATGGTTAAAAGGTTGCTCATTGATGTGTTGAAGATTTTATAGAAATCTTTGCAAAATAAATAGCTACAAAACTTCAAAGTAGTGTAAATTTTAGAATATACCTGTTATTATTTTTAAATAAATATTTTTTTATGCATAAAAAATAAATTAGAGATTGGTCGAATCCGAATCTACATTTTACTCTTGAATCCGAATCCTAGCAAATTGTTAGAAATTTTAACGATTTACCAATAGACCTACATTACACAATTTGGGCCTAAACTGTAAATCAATATTTATTTCAATCGTGCTTTCAATTTTAACTAACCCCAGCCACCCCCCGCAAAATGATGGTTAAAATCCAGCCAAATTAAAAAAAAATCTAGACTCATATTGTTTGAAAACCAAATCAATCAAAATTTGAGTGTAAGTTAGTTATTTTTAATAGTATTAGAATGTGTTAGGTAACTAAGAAAACATGTGGAATAAACAGATTAGGCCTAGTTAGTTATCTTTAGATCAACTTTAATCTCATCATTGAAGGATTATTTATTTTAATAAGAAATAAAAAATAAAAATACAAACAGATTTTTTTAATAAAGACTAAAACAACATGCTTAAAATTAAACATATATTGGAAATAGTGACTCAATAATGCTTAAGTATGTTTTATTATTATTTTCTTATATATCTTTTATCTATCTTCTCGTAGGAAACAGAAATATATTTGATTCTTGCGATACATCGATTTCTAAGAATACATTATATTTAAAACATGAACATATTTTCAACTTTTCAACTCATTCCCATTATATTAGGCAGGACTACGTTTGAATATTTTTACAATTACTTCAATAACATATTTTAAAAAAACTCTTAGTTAAAATCAATTTAAAAACAAACTCTGATTTAAAAAGTCATTATTTGATTCTTAAAACTTAAAAGCTCTTACTAAGTGATCAAATTACCGGAATAGATTTTAAACAAACAATTTATGTACAATATGTAGGCGGGTATGCATAAATAAACAGTTTTATTGCTGTATGACTGTTGATAGTATTTATTTTTCATGAAGTTGGTGACCTGGTGGTCTAGGGGTAAGGTGTCATACTTCCATGGTGAGGGTCCGGGAATCAATCCTCGGTCCCGGCTCAGATTTATCTGATTGCCAAACCCTTCCTTCACCTCTGACAAGACGTGTATTAATCACAACTTGTGAATGTGTGGAATGCCAAACCTCCCATGGTTCTGAGCCCACGTTAAACTGTAGGTCCTCCATTTCATCTCACAATCACCCTACCATTACATATTAGCTTAAGTGTGTATAACCTGAATGGGTAGTAAGACCCGGTGCTAATAATAATAATATTTTTCATGAAACTCAACAAAATATCTAACTTAAGGATCGTATGAAATAAATTGGGGTTCTTTGCATAGTTGTAGATAATTAAAACCAATTCGGTAGTAAGTATTAACAGTATCTTAATTTACTCATCACTCTGGCGAGTAAACTAATAATATACATTATGGCAGCTTACTGTATTGTTTGTAATGACGGCTGAGTTTGTATCATGTGCTATGTTTCTTATTTCTGTTTTAAAAAAGCCGTAATTTGTTTTAATGATTTTGAGTTTATTTGTAATTTTAATTTTGATTTTCAGTTTTTGAAGGGTTTTAGAGCGTTCATTAAAATATTTACAAGATTGATTGTGAGGTGAAAGTTTTATAAGTGAGCATGAGCTGAAATGGTCCGGTCGAGTCCAAATTTCCCATAGAGGAGGGAGGGAAGGGTATTAGGCAGGTTAGATTTTCCACACTTAGCAATTATTACTTTTTTTTAAATAATTATTTTATTCATCCTTATCACTTTTGTCTGACATAATAAAGATTACAGATTAAGTTGTGCTTTTCAAGTAAGCTTAACTAAGGAATTTTTGAATTCAAAATATTATGCTTTGTTTATGAGGTGAAAGATTCGACCATTGAATCCAGTAAAACACTGAATCCTCGAATCTTGAATACTTGTCAAGATTCGGTGGATTCGAAGATTCGAGTGGCCTATCTCTAAAATAAATACATCTAATAGATACACTCGTTTTGTATAACATTTCATACAATCTTATGTGCTTTTTAGCCTCTTTAATGATTGTGACAGAATTGTTAATAAGTGTGACGGAATTGTTATTTTTTAACCCTTTGTTCAGAATGGTTTTTTAAAATTAAAAAACAAAAAATTCAGCTTTACTACATATATTCCTGAATATATTCTAGATTTAATTCAATTGTAAGAAGGTTGCTTATTGGTGTTGATGCTTTTAATTCCTCCTTTTACTTTCGGCAAATTGTCCCATTTTGTGAATTTGATCCTTGTATAGGTATCCTTTTGCCCAGGCTTGTTAAATAACTCTACATAGGCTACTTATTGCTATGTTGTACAAGGTAGAATAAAGCTTAAAACAGGAAATAATACACCATCTTACACAATTCTCAGTCTTTTGGAAGACATAATAATTAAGGGCTAAATTACAGCCAGAAGACAAGCCATCACATTTGTTTCCAGTGTAAACAACTTTGTAGCTCTTTTACTGCTAATAGCACTGTTTTGGTTGTCGCCCCTCAAAGCTCAAACCAATGGTAACAAATTCAAAATGTGCCATACCACAAAATGCCGGACTAAATAGTTTTAGTTGTAATTGTTGTGATACATTAGCATAAAATATTTTAGATTATTTGGTACCAATATATTTGCTCCATATTTATGGATAAAAGTACCTATTTTGTGTTTAAAGTTTTATTGTAAGCACACATTGTTTTGTACAACTCTCTTTCAATATTTTCATTATTTCATTCAGTTTTCCAAAACTAAAAATCCTTATTAAGTGTATGGATATTTATAAACTCTTCCCCAAATGTTGACAGTCTAGCAAAAGGCAAAAATAAGCAACTTGTACACACAATAATATACATTGTACTAATATTTTCTATAGTGTTGTCTAAATGATGCCACCTAAAGAAATTATATTCATTTGAATTGAAAAATGACACCTGGACATGGGAATTGGATCTGAGACTTTTGGCTTAGTACATTGCTCTAACCACTGAACTCTTCAGGAGTTGTCTTATGTCCAGGATCATTTTTCACTCAGATTTTAAGGCAGAGATTGTGTTGGACGTGCAGAGATGATCAGCTACATCTTTGACTCGGAATATGATATTTAGATGTGGCTTTAATTGTAATTAGCAAATATATTAGTTTGGCTTTTTGATTCATCAAGAAATTAGTTATATTAGTAGCCCAATCTAGTGTTCACCAAATGGCAGACTGCGGTCCGCATTCGAATCTCAGATAAATTTTTAAGAACCTTGACAAGATAGTGATAATCAGAAGAAATGATGCTATATCAGTGGTGGGCAGGTAATAGACATGAAAATCCTGCAATAATAAATAGGCCCTAAGTAAAATAACTAAAAGGAAAGAAAATCACATTTTTGAATTCATATAGTCCTCCTATAGGGCTTAAACATTAGTCATCAGGGTGTTTACTGGGTTGCGAAAGTCACTAAAGTCATGAATTTTCAATATTTTAGTCATAAAGTCATGACAATTTTGTTGTTTGAATTTCCTGCTCATCGTAACAACACAAATGCGTAAAATATTAAGTTACCCACTATCCGTGATGCTGTGCGCTAGTCATAAATTGCCCGATTGTTTTTACTGTAATAGGCCAACCAAGGACAAGGTTAACGTTCACTTTCTTTTTAAAGTTTAATGTTACGTGTGAGTGCATGCCTATATATGCATTATATAATGTTTGACCAATTACCGAAGAAATTTTGTGGTCAAAAAGGTATTCAAAAAGTTGTTAATTTTTTGTTTCTCCATTAGACACCCTGGTCAATGTTTTGCTGGACTGCAGAAGTATGTCTAGTTTTAAAAACTGACCTCCATCAAAAATAATTGGGGACCTCCGGTCTAATCATTAAACTTATATTTGTTTAGATGAATAATTTTACTTTTACAGCATTAGGTCTTACTTATGTCTGATTTTTTTTTTTTACATTACGCTTAGGCCCTAATTTTATTAAAAAAATTGTTTTGTTTAGATGGTGGGCCCACGCTTGATTAAGGTAGAGAAATGGTTTGGTACAAAGAAGGAACTGGCAGCGGTTCGAACTGTTTGCTCACACATCCAGAACATGATTAAGGGTGTCACCAAAGGTTTCCAATACAAGATGCGAGCAGTGTACGCTCATTTTCCTATCAATTGTGTCACCTCTGAAAACAACTCGGTCATTGAGATCAGGAACTTCTTGGGTGAGAAGTTTATCAGACGAGTGAAGATGGCAGCGGGTGTTACTGTCACCAACTCACCCAAGCAGAAGGATGAGTTAATCATTGAGGGGAACAGTATTGAAGATGTCTCCAGATCAGGTCAGTGGCTTAGTTTGTCAAATCTAAGCTAATGCTCTTAGGACTTGAAATTAATTTATCATTTTACCAATTTAGAAGTTTTCAATCTTATATTGCCATTTGTTTCAATAATTTTGTTAATTATAATTTCAACTTTGCCATCAATGGTATTACTGGTTTATATAAAACTTAATATAAATCTCTGTTTTAATTTGAAAAACATATTTAATGTAGATTATAAGCTGCTCCAAAACTGAAATGTTAGTGTGGGCCTATTTCACATCTAATTTCTGAAGCTAAAATATCTATGCATTAATCTTTCTGGAGTGTAATTTGCATTTTTTGTCTTAAGTATGTACAACCCATTCATTGTCTACAATGCTCAAGAAGTCGTCTGTGGTAATTAATTTTTTGCCAATCAATACATATATCTTTAAGCTCCCACAAAAGTATCTCTCTGTAAGTTATTCAAAACTGAAATTGATCGTTCAATTTGTCCTAATCCAGTTTCTTAAAGTACAGGTTTTTAATTATATCTGAACAGGAATCATTGTGTAACCTACTTTGTTCACTTTAGTCACTTCCTTGTTTATGGGTAGTATCTTTTCGTATTTAATACATGTGGAACACATTCCATTATCATTTACCACCAATCGAATGTTTGAAACCAGTTAATGTCTACACCTGCTAGGCGATGTTTAGAAGCACATTCTTTTGTTTGAAACAGACTGTTTCATGATCTGGACCCGCCTCTGCAATGTCCTTGCCGGAAATAGCCGGCGATGTTGTATTCGCATGTTCACTTTTCTTAAAGAAACTTATATAGAGTGTTGTTTTCTGCTTTAACTTCTCACTCATGTGTTTTTATGCAATTTTAAAAGATTCATGTTCATTACATGTCACTATTGCTTGGAAGCTATCATTCACTAATAATTACTATTACTTACAATCGTAATGTTAAACATCCCGAGATAAACTATAATTTGCTAGCTTAACACAAAATACACTATTAACATTAACGAAAAATACAGAAGGGCTGTGAATGACTGACTTTCATCTCAGTTGTTGATTCATCGAAAGAACAAACAAATGAGAATGAAAGAAAAGAATTAAGGTCAATTCCACACTAGCATTTAAAACGCTAACAACCGCACCCTCAAATAAAACTCTTTCTATCAAATTAGGAAAGAAGTTTTCATCTAGACTAGTGTTTTGACCTACCTCAACTGGTGATTAGACAAAGATGATTGTGAAAGAGCGAAACGTAGGGAGGGAAAGAAAGCATGAAACACAATTGGGTCTTTCATTCACTTTACAAATGACACGTTTGTAGTTTGATACAGTAAACCTTCAATTTTACAGACTAATTGGGGGAAAGCCTGTCCGTAAAATCGGAGTGAAAAATAAGTTAGTGGAAAAAGAAAAGTAAAAAAATATATATTTTTTTTTCATTAATAATGCATTTTCATTACAATAAGGTAAGTAAAGTAATAATATACATACTAAAAATAACAATGCAGTCTGTCTTTGCATTTAATTTCTCTTCGAAGTTTAATAAACACGAACTTTAACAAACTTGTCGTCATTTTCTCTTTTAAATGTGTTAAATAAACACATTCATTTTTAGTTTTTTATATTTGTTATGCTCTTTTCTAACCACAATTTCCCTTAGCCATCTTACTAGTTGGTAGTAAGGCTGCAGTTCTATGTTTATAGTCACATCCAGATAGTTTACAACCCTATCTAGCACTTTTATAACTTCAGAAAGCTTATGAGTCTCTCTCGTATATTTTTCATCTTCGTCCTCACCATCTTCATCTTCAGGTTTTGTAGCAGCTCTTCTACAATCTCTTCATCAGTCATTACATATAGTGTCCAGGATCCCCCTCTTTTTCCAGCCAGTCTTGAATTTGTTATGTAGTTGAACCCATTTTCCCTCCCATCAACAACTGTTCTTCAAAATCCTGTTCCAATCCTTCCAAATCAATTTCAACATCTTTCTCTAACACTGCTTCCGTGCGTTAGAGAAAGTTGTGTTTTTGTTATCTTATCAGGCACTGCTCCAATTGAAAATGGCTGATATCATAGTATAATATATTATGTTATCTAGTGTCCTCTTACCCTTAGTATCCTCCAGCAATTCAGCAGGCTGTTCAAGAACCTCCATGACTTCTTTTAAGAATTTCCTCCTCTACAAACACTTAACATGTCATTTATAACTCTGATCCATAGGCTGGATAAGCTAAGTAGTATTAGGGGGTAAAGCTACCATTGACTTAATTTGGTATCGTCTAAACTCTTTAACTGCAAGTACAAAGTGGTGGTTAAACCAATCCTTGGAGATTTCTTGAGTAAGCCAGGCCTTTGTAGAACTGTAGTACAGCACAGGCAGGTCATCCATAATATCCTTCAGAACTCATGGTCGTTTGGATTTGCCATCTATTATTGATTCCTCCTAACCTGATACTAGAAGTAAACA
This sequence comes from Timema douglasi, assembly GCA_901482245.1. NCBI lineage: Eukaryota > Metazoa > Arthropoda > Insecta > Phasmatodea > Timematidae > Timema > Timema douglasi. The sequence goes on from CABEEJ010002495.1 coordinate 40,532, forward strand.
AACATTCCCATATCACTATGCGAAGGACCTACATGCTTGGTGGAACACCAGTGATATATTTTAAACAGGCACGACTATGTATATATACCATAGCAAAGTAGGTCACCATGAATTTTGGTATTTTTTAATGCTTTTAAATTTCCTATCTTATGTTTAGCAACACTCTGGACGGACTGAGAAAAAGCCATAAATAGATGGGATGCACTCAACACTCACTCCTGATACATATAAGTGTTTAGCTAACCTTTCAGCTGCAGCCTAAATTTTACTGCCCCATACGCCAACACCACTTGTTCTCTGTTGCACACCCCACTTATAAATTGCTTCTTCTTTCTCTTTTAGTAACTTGAAGTATTTCTTTGATTAATTTCGTTGGTTGAAGGTGCTCCATCATATTTTAAAGAAAACGGTTTCACATTTCCCTTAAGCTTTTTTATTTCGGACACAGTTTGTTTTGCAATTGAAAATTCCCTGCAAATATTATCCACTGATACCACAGGTTTTCTTTTTTCTTTAACTCTTAGTTTTTTACTTAAACCAAGAGAGGTTCTTTTCTTGGTTGGAGCCATTTTAAACACCACGGTTAAGTAAATAAATGGAAATAAATACACTTAAAACACAATTACAGTATAGAAACAAATCTTAAAGAATTGTTCACGAAACACGCCTATTGCTCCAGGAATGACAACTAAACCAAGCTGCAGAACTGTTTAATGCTACAGCACGCACACATCTGAAACCAGTTTTGAGTGGTGTGCTTAGGTGGTGACAATGGAAAGTTGAGTCATGCCCTTCCCCTGCCACAAATCCTCGGATCTTACGGATTTGTCGACACTGTCCATAAAATCTCAAATGACAAAAGCTGTCCATAAAATCGAGGGCATACTGTATTGGCATAGATAAATGGGCAATACAATATTGGTACCACTCAAATCGCTCAAATTTTAGCCGGGCTTTCAGGGAAATCAGTTGGGCGATGCACCTGCCAAAAAGGCCCTGGGGAGAACACTGCTTTATTATTTTCTTTTATAAGATAGGTTCAGACAAATTTGCTGCATGAGCAGTAAGATGGCCATGGCTTGTTTTACATACTTAAATATTTTGGTAATTTTCCATTGTAAGTGTAATGTGTAAACAATATTTCAGGTTTGAGCACCAGTGTATGTTTATTGGAGGGATGGGAGGTGGGCTTGTTGAAGGTGTCCTATATTTTTTATACAAAGGGTGTGAACCCTGCATTAGGTATGTACAGTAGTCCCATGACTTCTTTGGTGCTGACTGACAGTTCACAGCTGAGAGCTGGTGGCTTTGAAAAGCTATCAGAGCAAATTATGTATCCCTACGCCGAACCATATGATCTGCAAAAACATGTGTATAGCAGCTGTCACTCCTGACAGTCTAAATGTAGGTATATACCTAAATGTTGACTCATAAATCAGCTGTGAGCTGTCAGTCGGCACCAAAGAAGCCATGGGGCTACTGTATGTAATAAATTATAGACACATTACTTTACCATTACCGACATGCTTTTTTAACAGCTACATTCTTATTACAGCTGCCCTGATTCAACAGTCCACGACGGTGAAGAACAAGGATATCCGCAAGTTCTTGGATGGACTATATGTATCTGAGAAAACCACTGTAGTGCAGGAGGAATAAATAAACTTTCTTAAACATCCTTCATGACAAGTTTTATTTGTACATATAATGGATTTGTACCTTTCCGACAATTAAATTTTGAAATACATTACATAAGTGTTGTTTTTGTTTTTCTAACAAACTACTTGTGTTAAAGGCCAAATTTGCCTCCCTCTTTACAAATGAAAACTACACTCTGTTACTTTCTTAAATTTTAAAACAGATAAGTAACTTATTATGTTAGCAGTTTACTTTCTTTATTGGCACTTGCAAACCCCTCTCGTTGATTCATTCAATCCTCTTGACATTCATGACAATGCACTGTGGTGGAAGATGCATTGTAATGGACCATGCATCACACCTAACGGTGTATTATGAAAGCCAATGCATCATGGTGGATGATACATTGTCCTAAATTTGATTTATAAATAAATTTTGCTCAAAATGCAACAAATATTGTTATTAATAAAAATCAGCAATGCATCAACCTTCTAGGTGAGCTATCATTCTACTTGCCATACATCATCCCACTCAGTGATAATAGAATGCCATTACAGATTATATACATTGTTTGATTGATTTATTGATGGCAAGTTTTCACAACATTAGTATTCCTCTTTACCCATAATGGCAGTAAATAAATACTTCATTTTCAATTTGACTTATTCCAGAATATTGTTAAGAAATTTAAAATAATAATTTAAGGTTGTCAAACAAATTATTACACCCACAAAATAATGAGGAAATATGCTTGTGTTTTGATTTATTTTGATTTTTATATTTATAGCTTAATTTGGTATGTTTCAAAATATTCCTAAGCCAACAAAAATCTATTACAATAGCCATCATTAAGCTTGTGTGGATGTAATTTCTACATAAATTATATACAACATTAGTTTAATTTGTGGCTTTGTGATTCAAATAGCTTTCACTTAATATTTACCATCAAGTCAAATGTGTTTATTTCAATCTCTTCATGGAGGTCCTAAACAAGGGAAGTAGTGTTCAATATTTTTTTACAACCTAATAAAGTTGAAGTAAAATATAAATCTAGAAATAAATTTAAGCAAGGAATGCCCACTATATGTGTACACCTGATGAAAGCTAACAATGTCCACTATATGTGTACACCTGATGAAAGCTAACAATGTCCACTATATGTGTACACCTGATAAAAGCTAACATGTCCACTAGATGTATAAACCTGATGAAAGCTAACCATGCCCACTATTATTCCTGCAATATCAATAAAAGCCAATACGCTGCCATACAACTTCTTTGCAATTATTTACCATCTCACAAAACCAAACATACCCCCCTGGAAGACTATATCACACAATATGGGAAACCATGATCTAAGGCATCATTCTAATTTTATCATTGTCATGGCCTGCTGATGATGGGAACATTGGTTTTCTAATCACAGTCTGGTATGAAAAGTTACATGTAGGCCCTTTATAACACAAAGCTTAGAAAAATTCTGTTCACCATACATAGGCCTAGTTCACAAAATAAAGGAAAATTATGTTCACTACACGTATACCACAAAGTTTAGGAGAACTATGTTTCCTTTTCATAGGTTATTTCACAAAATAAAGGTAAACAATGGCCATAACACGTAGGCCCTATATCACAACATAAGGAAAATCGTGCTCATTACATGTATATCACAAAGATTAGGAACATTATGTATATTATACATAAATCAAAACACTGATAAATCACTACACATACCACAACCCTTAGGAAAATAATGTTCAAAAAGGGTTATCACGTGTTAAAATAAATTTATATTCTACATTATATTATATCCACACAAAGATAAGTTATGTTCACTACACACATACCACAAAGTTTAGAAAAATGTTGTTTAATACATGTATATCACAAAATAAAAGCAAATCATGTTCACCCCACATAAAGGCCCACAACAAAGTTTAGTAAAATTATGTTCTATACATTTCCACAATATATCACTAAACAAATTAAAATCATGTTCACTATACGCATATCTCTAAATAAGAAAAATCATGTTCACTCTATGTATTATGGTTGTGAAGTTAGAGACCAAAACTATATGGAGTGTAAGGACAGAAGCAGTTAAGCCTGTTAAAAAAAGTACCTTAAGAAGATACTTCAAGTTATCCAGGACATGGCATACGATGACAATGAAACCAGTTAAATAAGAAGTGACTTTCTTATTGATGTCAAGGGATTCGACTCTGTTATGATGACGATATTAAGGATTTAAAGCAGAAGTGCAAACATTTGGGAAAATTCTACATCTCATGTTGATGGACAGCAATATGAAAAATTGTACTGTTCTCACCCTACGCCTAAAATCTATAGGCCACTACTAGCCTAAAAGAGGGTGGTCGAAACTTATAGAAAAGATTACACAAACTGAAACATTCGCAAGTTAAGAAATATTTGAATTATTTTTTCGATCTAATGAACAGAGGTAAAACAAATTATATGGCCTTACAAGTCAAACTGAAGTGTGTTGGAAAACAAATAAACCATGGCCGAGTCTGCACTTGCGCAGTATGTTTAAGATTATATTTCAAACTCTCAAGGTATATTATTATTTTATTTGAACTAGTCTGGAAAAGTCCAAAAATATAAACAAATGGTTATGATTATAAAAGATAATTTAAAGACCCTTTCTTAAATGATTTACAAAGCATCTCATCCACTACTGTGAATTATGACATTTAGATTTAAATATCGAATCAGATATTTATTTTAAAGTTTAAATCATTAAACCTTACGATGATTATAAAGAGCTTAAAGAACTTTCTTTAAATGGTTTACAACGTGACTGATTCACCACAGTGAATACAGACAAAACAAATTTAAATTTTGGGATCAAATTTAAAGTTTAAATAATTAAACCTTACGATGATTACAAAGAGCTTTGAGAGCCTCTTTTAAATGGTTTACAAAGAGTGATTCACCACCGTGAATACAGACAAAACAAATTAAAATTTTAGGATCAAATATAAATTGCATATCAAATCAGATATTTATTATTAGCACAAAGGTTTGACTTCCTGACTAAAACTCAAAACCTTCGCGGAACTATTACCCTCGACACTTTTGAAGAAATCTACAAAATTCCTACATTTTAATACCTATTATTGAAAGAGAAATTAAAGTATTGTTACGTTAGAATATTGTAATTTCTTACTAGATGAATCGGTGAATTTTAAAGTCAAAACCTTAATAACCAACAAAAATAAGTTATTTAAATATCTACTCCGAAGAAGATACGTCTACAAAAATAACCTAGCAAAGAAACATTATCAAATTAAAGAATTTAAACAATTACTGGTAACCACACTAGCAATAAAAGTTAATATTTAAACTACAAAATTTCAAACCAGAAAAGGAATTTAAAAAATGTGGCTACCTGAACATTTCAAGAAATTACAAAGATAATAGCGCCTAAGCTGCAATAGGAAACATTAAGTGTTCCATAGCAGAATTTACTTTAAAAAGTAAAACCTTTAGCAAAAAATTACATACACTGACTAATTTCAACAACATAATAAACCTAAGTGTTCAAGATAATCAAACCCATAGTTGAAGTATAAAGTTTATATAATCAATTATATATAGAGTCATCCTGGCTAGATAATGTTCTAGTCCTGAATAGGACTTCTTGGGGAATTGTCAGATTAAATAATCTTCTATGATAGCTGAATGCTAGCTATATATAGGTTTAGTAGATGGACGGGTAGGTGGGAAATTTCCTTATTAGGAAATTGGTTATTAGTAGTATAACATCACATGCCAAGCAGCTGGTAGATATGCTACATCTCTTTAAGTCACGTCTGCCAGTCTCTCGGTTTGTTGTGGCTCCATTTGATTTGTTCCTAAGACACATGGTGAGCGGCTGCAGACTCTAGCTACGTTCATTCGGTCACATAGACCAGTTCAAGAACACGAGTGGTCCTGTAACTCAGTCGGGCCTATCAGTGCATTTCTGGATCCCTCTATTGGAACATGTTGCTGCATCATCCATAGCTTGTTTAGAACTTCTCTTCATTCTAGCATTTGGTGTGAACAGGCAGTTTATGGAAATCATACTAGTCTGGAAGATACAAGTGAGTAGAGCACCTATATCAGACATAGTAAGATTGAGATATTTAATAATGCTGGATGTCGATGAGTATAAGTTTATTTGGGGTGGTATACTAGCTAGTCTTGCTAGTATTTATATTGCAGGCTGGATGTCTATATGTATAAGCTTATTTGGGGCGGGTAGTAACATTGTGATATTAGCAGTACAAGCTAATGTTACAAAATTTTAGATTGTCGAATGTTTTTATCAAGCCGGGCCAACATAAACATATTAAGACTGAAGAGCTTTTAGAATGTATTGTTCGGTATGGAGATGAAAGCATTTTCCCCAATCTTCGCAGTGCTAGTAGATACTGCCAACAATCGCCAGCTGTGAGAGCTGAAACTAATACTTTTGTATTTGAGAGCCTTTATGGGTCAAAGCAGATTGTGTGTGAAGAGAAGAATCAGAAACAACAGACTTTAAGCACATTAAAGATCAATTTGCGTCAGTAAATACAAAGAAGGTGCATTGGTAATTTTCTTGTATTGCCATAATGTGTAAGATAAAAAAATTAATGAGCTTGTCTAATTTTTGAGCTGGTATTATGGTAAAGTTGTTTAAAAGATGGCTGTCAAGTGTTTGTATAGGGACACAATTTTAGTGCTTGCCATAGGCGCTATTTTATGTAGATCCACCACTGTGTATATCACAAAATAAAGAGCTCTCATGTTAATTTAACGTCTCTTACGTAATTAAGGGAAATTATGATCAGTATACATTTATCACTTTTAAAGGAAAATTATATTCATACACGTTTGTAATAATTACATTAATAGGGGCTTTGTCTTAAGAAAGGTCTATTTCCTTGTTCAAATTGAGTCCTCCAGAATGTCCTATTATAAGCTTCCTTTTTTAGATCGTGAAACTTCATCTTCTTTCCTTGTTTGAGATCATGAGTCATTTGAATGCGCAGTATTCCTGGTCCCCCTTTACCTTCAATTTTTCCTTCTACGATATCACTTAGTAAGCCATTTATTCTCATAATGTGACCCATCCAGTGAGCCTTTTTTCTTATAACCACTTAAGTAATAGTTCTGTTTTCATGTACTAATCTTAGGACCTTTCAATTAGTCGCCTGATACATCTGCTCTATCTTCTATATTCTTCTCCAACACCACGTCTCAAAACAACCAATAGTTTCTTGACCTTTTTACTCTTATCACTATCTTAAAGGTAGTGTGATGTTATTTGCCACCCTACCTTGTATTTCCCTATTTTTTCCTACTTTTGTGAACAATTTCCAATTTATTTTCCCATGAAATCTTCGAAGCTCGCCAGCTGGTTGCCGGCCTGACTAATACTGTTTACATATATTAAATTAAATAAAAGGACGGAAGGAACAACGTAAAACATTGTTTTAAATAATTTAAATAAGGAATTTTGATTTAAGGAAGAACACTTACCTTTTATTATACATATTAATTATCCTTTTAAGAAGTGTGTTTGACTCTTGTATTTATTTTCACTGTCGGCCATGTTTGTTTTAACACATGCGCAAGGCTATCAAACAAGTGAGTAGAGGACCTCGTGATTTGAAAAAGAAGAAGGAAGGAAGAAAAAACAAGCGGGTTGTTCAATTTTTTTTTGACAGAAGGAAATAGACATTTAATTCTTTATAAAACATTCACATTCAATTGGCTATATTTCAATATTTATATGGAACCTACATTTAATTTTTATTTTCTCCCTAGTCCATAGCCAACAATTCATTTTCGTTTTTATTCATATATATTTTGTTTTCTCTTTGGACTTGGAAGTAAGAATAGAACATTTTTAAATTTAGAAGATTGGAAGGTTTTTAAATAGGAGTGAGGTCTTCTTCCTGGTTGATGGTCCAACATGGAGCTCCCAATTCAAGTTATTTTATAGTGATTCAAAGGTGATGGATTAAGGTGAAAGTAGCAAATAAGGGAAGCTAAGTGTGTGAGCAAGCACTATAATATTTATGCTCATTTAAATTGTGGAAGAATTTGAAGTGAAACAAATTTATGAAGATTGTGTTGCAGTATGGACTAATTATTCATGGGTGAGGTCAAACCAACTCTTCAACTTTCGATTATTGTAATCATTTCTTTTCTCTTTCCTATATAAATCAGAACTTATTTACTTCCAGAAAGACAAACTAATGCAAAGAATTAATTAACATTATATTTTATGTCTAATTATTAATTTTATTGATTGTATATATATATATATATAATTATTTTTTTCTCTTCTTTTGGTTTCAACAATACTGTGCTATACTTTATTAAATTATAATTATAATTAACCGGAATTCCATAGGTAGGATTTGGATGTGGACAAAAGGGAAACAACAATAAATTCACGAAAGTGCCAACAATTGTTATTCTATACATTTTTCTTTTATTTGTAGCCTAAATTACATTTTTCTTCAACAAACCATTTTTTAAATCTAAATTGTTCAGGTTTTTTTAGTTTTAAGTTTACCCAGTAGTCCCGAGTTTGAGAGTCGTCGTGCCACTGAGTTGATAGCCGAGGTAAATGTTTTTTCCTTTTGATTATTATTTTTCCCCTAGATACTAAAACACAAATTATATAGATAATGAGAATACACATTTTTCTCCTTCACTGATTGAGTTGAACCAGATAAAATATATTTATTTTTCCTGTTAAAGTTTTTTTTTTCATTACAGTAGAGAAAGTATTGTGATCATCAAAAAGAATTGAACTCGAGATTTTGATGAATATTGACGTTTCATGACCCTCTGAATCCAAAAAAGTGGTTTTTGAATTTTTGTCAGTTTGTAACTTGTAGTATAGCCTAAACTATTTTACCGATCAGGCTAAAACTTGGTATCTAGGGTTTTCAAGGTTTTCCCTGAGCGGTTTTTGGAATTGGTTATCTAACCCTAAAATAAAGGGTATTTTACTGAAGGGAAAAAAGAGAAAAAAATTATTTTCTCAAAATTGGCTCTAACGTTTTTAATTAAATTTAATTTCTAAGCATTGATCAATATAGACAAAACGACTATTCTCATTTTTCCACCAAAATATCTTTAAGTGTTTCGGTTTGATGTGTGAATTCTCTCTTTTTTTTTATCATATCTCCGAAACCATTTGAGATATGAAATTACTTATCATTGCAAATATGTAGATCTATTTATAATACAAATATTTTATTTGAATTGTATTATTATAAAACCAATAATTTTCAAATTAAATGCAAATATAAATATATTTTAACTTTTCGAACACAACCAGAAGTTGAAATTTTAATATTAAGTGTTGACCCTTGTGGAGCCAATATAGATATTTTACTTTTGGTCCCAATATACTAGTGAGGACCTTAATTCTTTAAAAATAAAATCATAAAATTTAAATCTGGGAGTCAAAAAAATGTTTAACGTAAGTATAACACAATTTGTGCTCGGGTTTGCTGGTGTATATGAGTTCATTTCACATATATTACAAATTTTGAGTAAATATAAAGGGGAAGTCACGATACAATAGGAGTGGAACGAGGGTGGAGGGGAGGGGTGGTTAAAAAAATAAAGTTTTAAAAAAAATTTGGCATTTCAAGGTTCAATCCAAAGAGAAGTCTGAGGACTCTACAGTAAAAAAAAATAACTAAAATAAAAACACCTAGAAGTTATTTGGAGTGGGTCTTCACCTGGTAAATATTTTAAAATTAGATTCTTCTAGAAGATATTTGGATAAATCTTCGCTTGGCTATTTTTTTAAAAATTAGATGCCTCTAGAAAATATTAGGAATGGTTTTCGTTTGACAAATAGTTGAAATTATTTGCCTTTTGGACTAAAAAGATTAAATTAAATTCATTCAACATATCTTCAATCTATTTTATAGTTCAACTTGATGTATTTTAAATCTTTGTTAAAATTATTTGGGTGAGGGGGGGAACTGCGCCCTTTTGCCCCTTCCCTTCACTGAGTACCATTGGCGCCGTATGTTGAAGGGATTCAAATAAAAGAAACTTTGCTTACGAAATGAACCTGCTCTTTTTAGTAAATACAGATATGAACACATCTCTTAAACTTGCACTCTTTAGGGAATCAAAAGCAAACACTGCCTTAAATAAGATCACCGCCACATAGACGTATTGGTTGCATTTGGGGCAGATGAAGAGAGATGTTGCATGTATCTGTCACAGTTGCCGTTACTTAAATAATAACATCACAGCTAACAGAGATGTTGGTCGGACTTGATGCAGGATAATGGCTATGCTTGGATGTCTTAAGAGTATTAAGTCTATAGTGTGTACATTTACTGTTTTTAACTTTCTTGACAACCATTAGTTATATCAAGAGCTCAACAAATTTTTATTACAAATTATTGTCTTTGATCAGCTTTGGTGGTTACATAGTCTAAAGTGTCACTCTTGTGTTAGATTAGATTGCCAATGCCAGGGAGAATGGGGTTCAAATCTCGATTGGTGTACTGAGGGTGTTTTTTCCTAAATGGTTTTAATTGCAAATGTGGGTACACTTCCTTTAAATTTGACCTTTCTCATCTCCTACCCATTAGTTTAATTAGTACAGATGGGTATAACCTGAACAGTTAGTAAGACTTGATGAAAAAAGTATATATGATATGATATGATAAAATATAGACCAGGGATGTGTAACCTTACTTACAGGGCAATTTTTTTTTTAAATTGATGGGCTAAAGATTTGTATTCATTAATTTTTCTTAAAATTTCATTTTAAAACAATGATAAACACACAACATACTGACCTGAACAAGTTTAAATTCATTGAAGTTGTATAGCGATTAACGTTTAGTATGTTTAACAATAAGGTGGCCTAATATAGTGCCTTAATATGTTTTTAAGTTCATTCAGAAGATTTATAGTGTGAGATGAGTAAAACTGTGAATGAACTTCCAGCATTGTCTTATAATCTAAGTTGAACTATGAGGAGCTGATTCTCAAGCGAGAATACAGATTATCATCAGGAAATCAGTTTCAAAGCATGAAGTTGAACCGAAATACTTATCAGTTCTGGTTCCAGTTCTTCAAACAAAATTTTAATTGTTTTGGTATTGGTTCTATTAAAATAAGAGCTATGTTATTTTCGGTTCTTAATTAGGTTTAGATTCATCATAAACTGTTTCCAGCCTGTGGCCGGGTTAGTGTAGTATAATGTTTCCATCTTCCTCTATCCTTACACCACTCTTCCTCTAATTTCTTCCATTAGTCTCCTATCAAACTTTCTGTTATCTGCTCCTCCCATCTCTTTCTTGGCCTCCCCTGCGGTCTTTTCCCCACATACTTCATTTCCAACATTTTCTTCATCATCCTATTTTTTTCCATCCTCATCAGATGCCCATACCATCTCAGTCTTGCTTCCTCTGCTATCTCATGTACTACTTGTATCCCAACTCTTCCCCAAATAATTTCATTCCTAATCTTGTTTCTCCTCGTGACAGCTAACATGCTCCTCGCAAACTTCATTCCCACGCCCTCCACTTTCCTAGTTTCACATTCATTTCCCATGTTTCTGCTGCATATGTGACAATAGGTACAAACTACACCCTGTTCAATACTTCCTTACACCTCAAGGAGACTTCTCTTCTCCATACACACCTATAGAACAACTCTCCCTGTTGTCCTCTTCTTATTAAATCCTCACTACTTCCACCTTTTTTCTCAATCATATTTCCAAGATATTTTACGTTCTGTACTTTTCTCAGCTCTACTCCATCCAACCTTATAGCTTTATTAGGCCTTACCCTCTTCCTTATCATTACCATCACTTCACACTTTGCCATGCTGAATTTCATTTCACACTCTTTCACTTCCTCATTCCATTCTTGTAGTGGTTCCTGTACTTCCTCTTCCTTCTCCCCTCATACCATCAAGTCATCAGCAAATATCAGGGCTTTTTAGATTCTGGTTCTTAAAATATTATATATAAGGACTAGTTTTAGTTAATTTAAAATATTTGTAAATAAAACAAAATATGAAAAAATAATATTCTACAAAATGAGTTATTTATATAAAAATACAAATAATTTAGGAGCTTGATGATTGCACAATTTGTTTAAAATTCAGGGTCTCATCCCCGGCACTTCCAGATTTTTCTGTGAAGCAGTGGGTCTGGAATGGGGTCAAACACTGACTCATGAGGCACTAATTGAATAAAGAAGTAGTGGCTCCAGTCTAGAAAACTGAGATTAATGGCTGAAGAATTCGTCATGCTGAACACATGCCACTATCCGCGGAAGTTGGCACTATCTTTGCCAACAGAGGGAGGTCGCTCGTTCGGTATGGCTCGATTGTGGGCTAACACCATGGATTTTTTTTTAAACCACTTTATGCATATTTTTAATTAAAAAGTTGTAAATAAATTATCTAAAGCTAGTTTGATGCAACCAAACCAGCTACTTACCATCTTGGAACCAAAAGGAAGTAGTGTAGACATATATGATTTTAGTTTATTTTACTAAAAAATTTAAATCAGCTATAAAGTGTGTTTGTCAATTCTTTTTATGTATTAAAACATTATTTTAGATTTTATTAAGAGGGCATTAAAATAATTTTATGGCAATACTCCTGATTTCAATTCAAACTTTTAGTACATTCTTTAAGTCAATAATTTTTAGGCTCACCAAAGTAATAAATGAGTTTGCAGGGTCACATTATAAAAACTTTATGTAATTTATTTTAAAAAACATCTCAATAATATCCTTGATGTGTCACTCTTCATGTCATTTAAAGAAATTTCACACTGGGTTGTATTTATTTCGCCCGCTCTATCAAATAATCACTTATTAATAAAACTATAAACACACTTATAGACCACAGGCAATTAACAGTTAATTTGAATGACTTCTTACTTGATATTTGAAGGCAGATTGAAATATTAACAATTTTCAACTCCCCCTCTCCTCAACTCCTTTGACCGCCCAAGCAAACTGGTCATTCAACAACCACTTAAATTGTTTAAACTTTTAGAAATAAAACTTTTAAATAAATTTCTTCGTATTTAGTTTAGACTTCTTGTACAACTGGGCAGTTTCTCATTCCTCAGTATTCACCCTTAGATATTTTTGCTGTCACTCAAAGCTATGTTTATCTTACTAAGCTCATAGCCTAATGAGTAAAATGGGAAAACCCTACATAATGTGAAAGTAATCATTCCTCAACTAAATACCAAGAATTAATAAATTCTATTAATGTGTGGCAGATAGTAACTCACGGTGAAATCATGTTGCTGGAAATGCCCCAGCTAACTATCCCTGGAGGTTCAATAAAAGGACATCTTACTCGCTTGCCCCACTTCGGGGTATTGTTTATTCTGTCCGGCCCCCTTCGGGCACTGTTTGTATTAGTTAATATTTAACTGTTTGCACTGGAGATAGTGTGTCCAAACATGGGTAGATTGTTAAATATTCTATTGAATGACCAGTTAGTACTCATGAAGAATAGACCAGCCATAGTATTTGGATAGCCTAGATTTCTGGTAGCTCGCCATTAACTATTTCTAAACTTATAGTTCCTCTTCTAGGAGCGTATTCTTTGTAGCTCATAATTCACTATGGGGTTAACTCATGATAGCTAGCTCATTTTTAACTACAAACTTTGTAACTACTTAAACTAGGACTTTCTAGTGTTAGAAATTGTCAACTGTAATATTATATACTTTATAGGTTAAAGTTCCACAGCCCTCAGGCTAGAGTGGATGTAACGAATCATTTCTTTAGCTTAACAATGGCTTCCCATTCAAATTGCTGTTGTGTTAAGGCAGACACTCCTTTGCAGCGGAATATGTGTTAGTTTTACTTTAAGAAGTTACACCCATTCGTAATGTAAAATCTACCTTACTAGTGTTGATTGTATGTATAACCTAGGTGTTTCACTCAAATGTTCCCTATTGGGATCACTATGCCAAAAGTAAATGATGTAATTTCACTTAGTAAACAAAGGACTGTCTTGTGTAAGATCTCGTAAAAGTATATGTAATTCCATCAACTTGTTTAAATTTAAATAAACTGATTTGTTAAACTTTTATATCGCTACTTATGCTTGTTCCTTCCCATCCTTAATTAAATATGTGTTTAAATGTATTTGTCACTTCTATTAGATAGGAGAAGTGGCAATACATCGGTTCTGGTCCCAATTCGACTCCCTGTTTCTATAATAACTTTTCCTTAGTTTCAGGGTTGAAACCACTTGCTCATATGGATACGGGGAGGGAAAAAATAATATTTCCAGATATTTTTTGACAGGATTTACCATGTTTGTAAATGTTGATTTTAGCATGGTTTTATAAAATACAGTTTTGTTTTGTTTAAAAAAGCCTGCTTCACACTGCAAAATATTTAAATTATTTATCCTGCAGACCAGTTGAGCGAAAACATCGACAGACAGTATTTGGCCCACAGGTCGTAGTTGGCCCATCCCTGGTAGAGGCCAATAATCCTGGTACTCTTCAGACTAAGAATAATAATTGGTCCAAATATGTTATTTATAATCTATGCTATGCTTAGCCTACTTAGAGGTATGAGACAAACATTTGAATCTTAGTCAAGACTGACACAATTATTATTAAAAAAATAATCAAATTTCAGCGTTCATGTTGTTTATTCGAGCTCCAAATCTGACTATTTGTCCAGGCTAATCATACATTTACTTTAGTGGGGTAAGAATGAGGAAGGTAGAAAGAATTTAGATTAAATGTACCTGCTAATTAAACTTTTGGTGATTTTACTATGATTTGTAGTCATAATGAAGATTAAATTGGAAATAACATTTGTGAACACTTCACAAATACATTGGAATTATTTGCACACACCTGAAATTTAAAACAAAACATATGCTAGCTGTCATGAAGAGAAAGAGGATTAAGAATGAATTTGTCTGGACAATTATGTAGGTACAGGGATTACATGAGGTTGTAGAGGAAGCAAGGGTAAGATGGTATACTCATGTAATAAGGATGGAAAAGAATGAACACCAAAGAGAATGATGGAAATTAATTACACTGGTGCACCCAGAAATTTACTTTGGGGTGGGCATACGATCAAGGCTGTAGACTAAATTAAATTTCTGTGGGGAAATGGGGGGAGGTATTAGGGAAATAACCCCTTAACTGCCGGGAGCCAACAAAAGGTATGAATATTAAATGCATCTAGAAACTACTTGTTTTTTCATGGTAGTTGAGGGCAGCGATTTTTATTCTATGGGATACTTTAAATGTGTGTAGCGGTGTGTATTAAAAAATATATAATTGATCATTACAAAAATGTATTCTTTTCATTCAATGCACATTAAGTGATCTATATTTTACTTATACCTAATTTGATTTAGGATCTTAATGAAATTATTTGCAATTTTAGGAGGGGAAAAGGCCAAGCTTGCTCTATTATTATTATTATTAGCACCGCGTCTTACTACCCGTTCAGGTTATATGCACTTACGCTAATGTGTAATGGTAGGGTGATTGTGAGATGAAATGGAGGACCTACAGTTTAACGTGGAATCCGAACCACGGTGGAGGCCTGGCATTCCCCACATTCACAAGATGTCTTGTCAGAGGTGAAGGAAGGGTTTGGTACAAGCTTGCTCTAGTCTGGGTGCCCGGTTGATGAAGTGTGTAGGAAAAAGACAGCAAGGAAGGCCAACAAGAAAGGGAAGATGCATTTTCTTAAGGTATTTCCTGGAAATGGTGAAAATATATCTGAAATTGAAAAAAGTCCTGTAATATGGGCAATTTGTTGTTTTCAGAGTTTAAATAAATAGTTGTAATAGTGTTTAAGAATATTTGTGTCATTCATTTGCATCATCTACAACTTACATGAACTGTGCTGAGCTAATGGATATTAGCTCACACAATCATATGACTTTTCCACCCCTCAAGAGATCATATATGTTTCATGAACTACCCTACTGATTGGTCTCCCCTTGACCTAAATGTCTATGTTAGTGTGTTTAGAGGTCATCACCTATAAGCTTAATTTTGTTCAAATGCAGTAATCAACCATATCAAGAAAATGTTGGGGCTTCACTCGTTTCGTATTGCCTCTTTCTCTCTGCTCTCACTGCGCATGCGCTTCCCCCCCCCCCCCCCCCCCCCCTCTCNTGACCGCTCTGACGTGCGCTGTTGCTGTAAGACGTAATTGGCTGACACCTGTTTTCCCCTTAATATTTCCTTCTCAGTCTGGAAGTTGATTTAATATACCACTCAAGCAGAGTAAGAGACAACTTGTAATAATTTACGACTGATCGGGTCTCTAACTGTACCTTCTCTACTGTAGCAGTTAATCTGAGTAGGCCCTGGCCAGAATGGAGTTCGGGGGAGTCAAGGCAAGGGGCTACCCGTAGGTAGTATACCGCATCACCTAGATCACCAACACCACCATAGTCTATCGCTGGATGCACTAGAAGTGTGCCGCCTGCTCTACCACTGGGGCTACAATAACACTGTGCTGTCACAGCTGATTTCTACATTTGAGTTGGGTTTCGCACAAACTGTTTGCTAGCCGGACTGGCTAATTCCCGTCTACGTACGGTTTGTACTGTTGCTCGCCGAGTTGTGTATCTTTTGCTATGTAATTCTAAAAGTATAGTGACGAGTAATGTTAAGGTTATTAAGCATCGGCTCAACTTATTTGGGAGTCGTGAAGAGCTTGTTTCTTTCTAAGTCAATCCCTTGGTAAATTGATGTATATAAGTATTGAACTAATTAGGCTGATATTAAAAGAGTTGTTACAAGAGTCAACTAGGGCATGATAGTTCAATAAGCAGATATAGTTTCTTGCCGATATGTACTACTTGTGTTGTTTATTGTGCTAAGCGGCTTATCCGCATGAGTTTGAGTTTGAGTTAAGTTAGAATTATGTTTATATACAGCCATCACTATGGCTATGTGGCTAATTAACGTTAGATTGGTTGCTTGGCAAAGTTGTTTGAATAGCCAAGAAGGGAACGTCTTGAGTCACTAGTGGGGAGTTCTAGATGTGTTTTGATGATCTAATTAGGTCTCTTGGCCCTGGCTAAGTATCTCATATTGTGTTATTATGGGATCCTGTATTTTACCACTTATTATTGGCTTTGCCCTCGGTCAGCCTTTATTTCATTATTGCTAGTTTATTGGCAGCCATGTAGACGGCCTCCTTATGTCATACACCCGTTGTACTTGGACTAGTTGGGTATACCTTGTAGACAAGTTTTGTTCGTGAGTGTGGCCACTATAGCTCTAGGCTGTAGCTATTTTAGCCCTAACTGGGGCTAATTATCCCCATATAGAGGCACTAGGTTAGCGCCTCCTCATTGTGACTATGATGTTAACTCACTATTAGTTGCCATAGATAAAGTGTTTAGTTGCTTAGTTGCTAGATTCCTAAGTAGCTAGACTTCTTAATAACCTGAGTGAGCACAAGCTGATGGATAAATGGTCATTTTCTTTGGGGTACAGACATTAAATCGAGCGAGCTCATTCTTGAGGTCAGTTCAAGGGATTTCTTAAAATGTTTATAATTATTGACCCGCCATTGTTCACTTTGTTGCAGTGGGCGAGTTGTAGGGATTGTCTTCTCGGGAGCCTTTATGATCCTGGATATTGATCCCAAACAGTTTTTTGCCTTAGTTAACAACTATTGGCTCATTTGCCTGTACTCACAAGGCTCATTATACTGGACGTTTTGTTTTCAGTTTATTATGTATTTCTTTATCTACTTGTGGTATTACACTCTACAATCACATTATATTTACTACAGAAGACAACGGAGACCAAATGAACTATCCTTAATGTCACATACTGTACTCTGTTATATGTCTCATTAATAAAACTCTATTATTTGTATTACTTTCTTTATGTGTGTGTTACCTTCTCTAATTCTTAAGGGAGGGTACAAAACCATCCTATAGATACAAAGGGGATGATCAATTTGAGGAAAATCAACATTCACATGAAGTGGACAAAAACTACTGGGAAAAAAAATCGCTGCTTTGTAATTTGAACCTTATTACGATCATGTTGGCAGGGTATAAATGAATAAAAGTATTCCTGACATTGAAATTGAAGAATATTGCCTGTGTTAACATTACTATATTTTAATAAAATTAACATTGCTACCATTTGAGCTGATAAATAATCTTGGAATAAGGGATCATCTTGATAATTTAAATTGTCATGGGAATCATTAGATGGTTTTATTATAAGAGCTTATACAATCTTTTATTTAACCTTTACTAATTATACAACTATATGGTAATATTGTTATAGCTTAACAGGTAGTTTTATTAACAAATATAGTTACTAACTTTAATTCACTATCAAAAGTCTGAATATATGTGTCAGTATAAACTAATTTGCACAGATCTTACTTTTTGTTTTTTAAAATTCCAATTCAGCTTTAGGATTATTCCAACCCACAAGCTGCCAAAGTTGATTTTAAATTTAATAAATCATGTTTTTAAATAATCTAATACATGTATATTTAATTCATAATAATTTTTATTTGCTAAGGTTTCTTAGCTTCTAGTTAGAAAATTTCTGCATATCTATATATATTAAATCTATTGTAAATTATAAATCCATGCTTGAAGAGTTGCATAAACTTACAATTAATTTGTAAACTATGTAAATTTTCAAAATATTTTAGAAATTATTTTTCAGTTTTATTTTAGTCACACAGCAATATTAAATATATTAAAATAGTATAATTTTGAATCTAGTATTTTTTCTTGTATTTACATATAAAAAGTTTTTTCAATTCTTGTGATGATTATTTATTTAGTCTGATATTAACTGCTTGTTTTTGAATGAAATATTAATGTTTTAAAGTAGGATTGTAAGCTATAAGGACATACCAATAAAAATAAAACCTTGAAAATGCAGGTAACAATCTAGAACATTACAATTTGCTAGAGTTTCACTTGGGAATGGCAGTTCGAAAGCTTGAAAAACAACTAAAACTTATTAATTTCATGAGGATATTCTGTGTGCCTCTGTTAAAAAAATACATTGATTTGAGGAAGGCTACCTACTATTTATGTTTATCTTGGAACTACCCTTTTCATGAAATATGGTTGAAAATTAGCTTTTTTAATTGTTTTACATTTTCGTGTTTTTTCTAAAAAATAATTTAACTTATAATTGAATGTTTTTAATGCTTTAGAGATACTTTGGTATATTTTGCCTTTATTTTAGCATGAACCCTATTCTTAAATAACAAACTACTTCTTAATTGTATTGAAGAGATTTTCCTTATAGACCACTTAATTAAATTGAAGAGGTTTTTCTTATAAACCACTTAATTAAAATGAAGAGGTTTTCCTTATAAACTACTTCTTAAATTATAAGGGATTTCTGGATATGTGTAACACATCTAAACGCTCCAGTAAGTGGCCCCCTTTAATGTTTTACTTCACTGAAAGGAAACGAAGTTGCTTTTTGCTTATTTTCAGCTTGTATGGTTCACTTTATAAACAAAATTTATAGAAGGCAATTTTTGTTATGACTAGGTAACTAATAAAATACAGCTAATAAATCACATGGTTTTAATACTCATTGTATATAATGTAAAAACAAATGTAAGCTTGACCAAATTATATTGAAAAAATACTCTTGTTATTTCAAGATTATTATTTTATGTCCTTCACTTTATATTCATGAAAAGATTTACATTTTTTTAAATATATTTTTTGGATCATCTTATAATAAAGTAAAAATTATAATTTACTAAGTTGTAAATCAATTTGAAAATGTTTCATTATCATTGAAAGTAGGGAACACTTTAATGTATTTTATTAGCTTACAAATGCTTTATATAGATAATAAAACTAAAGAAAAAATGCATAATAGTGAACTAATGATAATTTTCCACTAACATAAAACCTTGTACATTAAGTTCCTCCATTGCCTCAAAATAAAAATAAACTTGAGTAGGCTTACACACCAAGATTATATTATGACTTAATACTAAATTGATTTTAAATATAAATAGGTGCCTAATTATTAGGAGGTATAAGAAAATAAATAAAAAAATAGTCTAAAACAATGTAATATAAGTGTTAAAAGAAAGAGGGCCAATCTAGAAAAATAAGTGCCCTAAGCATTTATAGAAAAATTAAACTACTATATTTATCCATCAAAAAATGGTTTAGCTTCTATCTTTATTTCTACATACTCTCTTCATCGAAGAAAGAATTATTTGCATTATGAAATTACTTTGATTGTTTTATCAAGGCCTACCCCAACTATTAGTTTAGGTTGGCTTTCTTTTCTTCCCTATCATTTACATAGCATTATATTACAGTGGTTTAGCACATTTTTCATAATGGAGCAAATATAATAATAAAAAAAACAAAAACAATACCCATCCTAAAGGAATCTCCTTGGATATCACATTACTGTAGATATAACAAATTTAAATGTTCCCTACAATTTGTTAGGGCTCCAGTGACTTATGAATTCAAATAAGACTTTTAACATTTTGTTTTTAATATAAATAAGAAGATATGTAAAATATATATATGCTAGTGTTTTAAGATAAAATTTTACCTAATGTAAAGAGAATAGAAAGGTAGCACCACTTGGAGGAATTTGATAATGTGTTTGCTTATGTCGCCCAGTACATGGAAGCTATATTTTAATTTGTAATACTAAAACAGTCAAACAAATATTTTTTCAATAAGTAGGGTAATGATATGAATTGGACATTGGTTTGGATTTTAAAGGTGTATTTATGATTTAAAGTTCCAAAATGTGGCCTGACTTTTAACCATTTATTTTGTCTCCATATAGCTTTACGTATGTAATGCATTGGCATGTGTACTGAGTAACATCACACACTCAGCCAATCAGGTATCTTTCTCCATCTGGCGCTACATTCTATTATCTTTAAATTTATTTTACCTTCCTTACATTTGTTGAACTAATGTAATTTGTGTTAATTAGCAACTCTATAGAAAAACTGTATTCTTATTATTATCTCTTTGGCAAGATCTGGATAACACACTACTGTACATTAACAACATTTGAATTTATTTAATAATACTATAAATGAGCTTGGTGTTAGCTATGTTTTAAATTATTTATTTATCAATTATTTTGCTCAATGGTACTCCTATTTTATTAATATAATATAATACTAAGTTTTGGAAGCTGAGCAAAAGTAGATTTCTTGTGTAGTATTAAAAATAATATATATGGTTGTCTTGCGAAACATTTAATGCTGCACTCACTACTTTTGTGCTAGTAGTTTAAAAAAATTCATAAATCATTATTGACTATTTTTTAAATAAAATACAAATTTGAGCGGAAAAATCTTCAAAGTTAGTATATAATTCACAATGTTATTATTTAAAGTCTATGACCACTAAACACTAACTATGAATAAATATTTTTTAAATTCCTATTTATTATTCCTAAAGAACATTATCGACCCATTGCAAGTTAAATTACCTATTTGGTTGTCAATAAACAATTTAGTCCTTAAACAACTGTAAAATAAATTTGATATATTAATAAATCACTCCAATTATACCACAAACAGTAAGTTTTTATAAAACAATTTTTTTTGCAACAAAATTAAGTAGGATCTTGTTTTATGGGGGACCTTTAGTAGAATTGAATAATTTTAATGTGTTGAATATGATTTGTTTTGAATCTATCAGTAATCTTTTAGAATAACTTACTGTATAGATTGACAATACATATACCTCACATTTAACATAGCTTGATGGATTATTTATAATTTTAGAATTAAATACCTATTAATTTTGTATGGGTTTATAGGCAAGCTTAAACAAACATTATTATTAAAAATCTTATGTATTAAGAAATATTTAAAAAACTATTTTACCTTGAAAGTGGTAAGTACAGACTTAATAAAAGAACTTTCAAATCTATTATCCTATGTTCAAAATCATTTTCACTGTTAAATACTAGTCAAAAATATTCAAACTTGAAAGTCATTTTAAATGCCAAGAATGTCATACTCTAAATTATTTGCAAGACACTTGTCATATTTATTTATATTAATAAATAACTCTTTATGAAAACATATTAACTTTTTGATGTGGGCTACCTAATATTTTACATGGAAAAAGGTACATTATCTACCTAAATATAAGTTAATATTTAATTAATTTATATTTCCTGTCATTATTTACCAATTTCCCTTTTCTTACTTTTGTTTATGCATGCCCATACTGCTTTCCTAAAGATCTCCAATATAACTAAACCTACCTTAAGGAAATGAGTAATGAGGCAACTTCTCAATGTTTGTCTAGTGGCAGCAGTGTACATTATATTGTGAGCAGTGTTCTTGCCACTCTAAAAGCTACATTGTGTGTGTCCCTCCTATTTGTTCCTGTCCCTGTTAACTGTGCCTACCAAGGCTAAGAAGTCAGAGTCAAAAATAATTTTAAGGGGAGCTAGAGTTGTTAAAAATGTACAGACTAATTTAGGCTTCAAAATAATATTCACTTTATAAGGAATTTAGGAAAGTTTTCTCATTCAGAAATTTTAAACAAATAAATATATTTTATGTTCTATCAACCTAAAGTAGTAGGCTGATGATAGATGCGGTGGTGATGAAATGTCTAATGCTACTGTTTTAGTACAGCAGTAGAAGAGTAATTGAAGTCTTAAGGTTTGACTTACCGACCTCACAGCCTGTAACCTACTCATATGTATATATAACATTTTGTTTAGATTTTAAATTATTTTATGTAAAAAACATTGATATAGAGAGAGTGATAGTATGGATAAACTTTTCATTTGCAATGCTTTAATAGCTCTACTCAAATAGACCAATTAGTGTGGTAAGTATAGTATGTTGGTACATGTAATGTCTCATTTTGTTGAAGGTGATTCATACTCAGCTCTGAAAATCCTCAAAATCATCCCAGCCATTAGATTTTATCTGGTAATTAGGATAGGTTTTCTCAACTTTCCCTTGACCAACATCGAACAATTCTACGTCTGGATGTAGCTGGTGCATTCCTCCACTTTGACGAATCTTTTCTTCAAGGATATTGTTGACATACACATCATTCTGTAGGTCATATGGTTGGTGGTCTACCTCGAACACCTCAACTTCGTTGTCAAGGTTGTACTCAGGATAGTAGAACTCTCTTCTTATCAACGTTTCGGTAGGGTGGGGACTGACGCTATCTTTACCAGCCACCAAGGGGTATATCTGTAACAGCATGCAGGGGGAGCAGGGGAAGGGAAGAATGGATAATATGAAAAACACAGATAAGAGAAATGACAGAGTGCATAGAATGTGGCAGTGCAACATAAAACATTCAACTGAAGTACTTACCACCCATAACCAAGAGAACTATCAAAGACGCCAAGTTGCATTGAAGTAAATAAACAGATTATTCTTTAAGCAAGATAAATTTCCAAACTAAGTGGTATTTTTATTTATTTATAAACAAACAAGTTGGTTTTTTCCAATGATGCTCTCCTCTTGTACAACAAAAGCCATAATATTTTAATATGTTTGGTTTTGCAAACATAAGTAGTTAAATGACAGTATTTTATCACTGTAGGTATTTATCATTTTGTGGCTATATTTTGTCTCAATTTATCATGTTTCAATCAAATCATAAACGTTTAATAATTTTGATTATAATAATTATTTTTCTCTGTGTGGTTAGTGGCAGAACCTTATTTGTATAAATGGGCAAAGAAGGAGAGGGGGGGGGGGG
>CABEEJ010002495.1:64099-109711 GCA_901482245.1 Timema douglasi
GGGGGGGGGGGGATCAGGGAAACAAAAAAGGTGCTATTGAGGTTCTTGGCCTCAAAGCCACAGAGCAGACCAGGGGCCTTATACTAATGTATATTTGAAAATTGGATATCCCTAGATTCAATTTGGAGTGTTTCTTTTCTGGAAAGTGTTTAAAAACTAAACTCCTCTAAAAACAATTTGGAGAGGTCCTCCCCTAGGAAATGTATATGTCTATAGAAGCTATTTGTACTGGTCTTCCTTCCTTCAGCAATATTTTGAAAATTAGATTGTCCTAAAATATATTTGAAGGAATTTTATCCTGGAAAATTTAAAACAAAATCGGATGATTCGATAAGCAAGATGAGATGGTTCTCACAACAAGGTCATTTTTAGAAAATTTTTATTCTAGAAGTTACTTGGAATGGTCCTCGCCTGGTAAATTTTTGAAAATTTGTATGCCTTAAGAAGTTATTTGGATTTTGATGCAAGGCCATCCTGCAGCTTCATGTTCTGAGAATATTAGATGAAAGGGAAATAAGTCTTAGAAGGATCAAATGTATTCCAGGGGGGTTTCTATCCAATAAGTGGCAACACAACCCCTCGCACCTTCCTCTCTTTGGTTCTGCTGCCACTGTGTGTATCGTTGATTAAGAGATCTATTAAACTTTTTCAATTTAGAAAATGAAGCTAACTATTTATTTTTAAAATTCATTAAATTGTACATAGTTTAACTTAACATTGTAATTACATATGAAAGGCATTGTGGATTTTTTTTTAAATGATGTGTATGGGTATGCAAAAGTGATGAATGAGTTATGAGACATTTTTAACAATTTATAACTGTGTATAAGATGAATGTGGTTAAAAAAAACACACACAAAAAAGCATATTGTAAGTATACATGAAATGCATGGAGCCATTAACCAATGTTAATAAATAACTAAGAAAGGTTTGAAAATACTTTGTGTGCCACTAAAAATGAAACATTATATTTGACATCAACCACTAATATTAATATCATAGTATAAGTGTTATAAACTTTGAACTTGCCTGTTGGTCACAAAGCGAGCATGCCTTAATTGTAAAAGATTTGCTAATATATTATCGGTATTATAATTTTGTTACTTGGTTTAATAGGACTATTGTTAGTGCACATGCTATAGACACAACTTTCTAGAGATCCACTGGTCCACATTGTATTTATTTAGCGTACTGCATACACTGCATTCAGAGCTTTCAGATTTCCGGAGAAGGCGGTTCCCAATGTCTATTCTTCAGTTCTATGTTGCCTTTTGTGTCCTAATATATATACTGATATAACTGGTGCAGGTAGTCGTTAATATATTTGGGTTACCATTAGTGGCAAATAATATAGTTGCACCCCACAAAGCTAAATTATTTTAAAACTATCATCTAACAGCTGGTGATGTTGCAACTAATTTATTTGAGTTTAAAGTATTATTTTTATGATCAAAAGTATGTTTTTGTATTATTTAAGTATATTTTGTTTTGATTTAAAATTCATCACAGCTATTTAAAAAAAAAGTTCTAAGTTTCATTTGTGAACACACTTAAATAAACTTTAAAAATGGCCCTCTGATGGCAGACCTATGCTATGTAGCCCATGATGTAAGGAGAAAATAATAACTCACTCACATGCAATAGAGTAGTTTTAAACTGGTGGAGGACTAAACTGCAAGATGTGAGTCAGTCAGTAGAGTAGTTCGTAAACGACTAAACTACAAGAAGTGGTTCGAGAACTATTAAACCAGATAAATGAACTGCTCATTTCAAAAGTGAATCAATTTGAACTGTTGCCAACAATGAACTATACTGCTCATCTTTAAACTAAAAAAACTATAACAAATAAATCTTGGAATTCTGAATGTGAATGGTGGGGAGTGTATGCACTACTCAGCATTCTAGATGATGTCATCCGCAAACATCACATGGATAGGATTTTAATCTAAATTCTTATCAGCATTGCTAACGTCCAATGTGGATAAGTAGATAAGTTAATGCAGTTTCATTAAAAATAATGTAAAAAAATACAAAAATCCGATTTGTGCAGTCAGTCTGATGAAGACCAGTGGACGCTTACAGTAATACCACACAGCACAGGCTATATACACAAACGGCTAATACTATAGAATGCAATACACAACATTGGCTCAACAAAAATAAGTTCTCAAATTGGCACAGTTCCCAAAAATACAGTATCTCCTTTCTCAATTCCTTTGCATGGGCTGGAACTTTAAAAACAAATTATATTTTGAAGAACTGTATCCTTTGATACAAAGAGTCATATCTTAACTCAATCTACTCTAGAATAGGTCTCACATCTGTCAGTAAGGTCAGTCAGTTCATGCTACTGTGAGAAGATTAAGTTTTTTTTAAATATAAGCTTGGTTTGGTCCCCCTTCTGTGTAACAAATATATTAATATTGTTGTACATGCAAACTTTCATTCCCAATACCATCAAGACATGCAAAGCAACAAGTTAAGAACAGACAAAAAGTCCA
The DNA here is from genome assembly GCA_901482245.1 of Timema douglasi. Taxonomy (NCBI): domain Eukaryota; kingdom Metazoa; phylum Arthropoda; class Insecta; order Phasmatodea; family Timematidae; genus Timema; species Timema douglasi. The sequence continues at coordinate 66,601 of CABEEJ010002495.1, forward strand.
GATCCAATCATACTTTATTTTTAATTTATTAGGATGGTAAATTATGGATCAATAAAGAACACACTAAATATTTTTAGTAAATTAATCTTTAATACCTTATGTTATCTTAATAAATGAGATGTGACACACATATTATGAGGTAAAAATAAAAAGGTAATTTGTTAATAAATTTAAAATACTTACCAGAAAATATTTTTAGTTCTTTGGTGAAAATATGGGTTTTCAAAAATAGCATATAACCTTGGTAGCTTTTCACATAAAGTTTAATTTAGTTTTCACTTACTTATTCAGCGTGATAAAGAATAAAATTTATTTATATGAATTTAACACAGACTTTCTAAATAATTATTTAACAATCTGTCTTTTCTCAGTCTTTTTTATTTATAATTTTTCAAGAAAAGCCAAACAGTTCTTAAAATAAACTGATATTAATATACCCTAGTAAACTCTCACCCCATAACCCATAGTGATTATATACCGACTAGTTTACACAATGGTTTTTAATACTCTATATCAATATTCTATATCTACAAAAGTGATATAATTTTGAGACAAGTGTCTCAAGTTATAATATCCAAAAATTATAAAAACTATAATTTCAGGGCTGACCCCCATTAAATTACTTTTTAATGCATAAAATTCTAATTTGTGATCACTATTATTTTCATATGTACAAAAATCTATATCTGTAAACTTTAAGATAGATAAAAATATGGAATATTGACTAAACAACTAAAAAATATTAGGCTACTCAATTATGAAGCAAAGTATATGGAAGACTTATTTTTAGCATGCACAAGTAAAACAACTTTCTTTTGTGTAAACAAAAGGTGATGAATTAAAAGCATTTACAAAACCTGCAAGATTAGTTAACTTATAATACAAAACAAATTGTTACAATCTCTCATATTGTTTCCTTGAAGGGGAAGTAACACATAGGCTAAAATATAGTGCAATGTTTTTCTATTAAAAATGTCCTTACAAAAACTGTACTCGTTTTATATGTGCAGTTCATTTGCCTTTTTATTTTTCATGTAGAACATCTTCAAGATTTTAATGTTGTATTATGTGCAAGACCATACTATATTCAGGCCAATATGATGGTTTTTATCATTTTATAATCTCACTTGTCACACCCTTTCTTTTTGCATGCATTGATTCATATTTGTGTGAAAGATGGTCAATCAATATTGTTTAGCTTGTAGTGAACTTAAAGGTATATTCATTCAAATAAAAACTTTTGAAAAAATAACGCATTTTAGTAACTAAATTTATATATACAAGGCATGCATAAGAAAAATTAATATTTTTCAAGAAATCCTAGCAACATTGAATGACCATCCAAAAAGTGTTAATTCAAACATGTGCAAAAATTGTTTTGTTCATTCATTACAGTGTTATGTAGTATGATGTTTTAATATTAAAAAGGAATAACAATATTTTATTCTTTTGTTAGCACATTATATGAGAATGGATAAGTTAGATGATTTCAAGATTATAATGTTTTTGTTATATGTGAAGATTGGATTTCCCACAGCATTAGTTGTGAGAAAAGAGACCATATATTTTAATTATATTGCACACAAATTTACATCATAGTTATTTAGACTATGTTTTTGCCAGGTTCTGTGAGATTGTAAATGAGTTGAAGTATGTGAATGTATCCTTGTATTAAAGTCTACTATCGAGATTTAAGAAATTTCGGGAACTGAAGGAGGAGGCGGAGGACAGTCTAAGTTTACTGACGAATGAAATTGACTTGTGGTAAGACAGATCACCTGATAATAATAATCATTATCATCAAGATTTAGCAAGCACCCAGATATGTATGTTTGTGAACATGAGCATGCATGCTGGCCCCATATTAACAAAGTGTTCAACACAAACAGTCCAGTTGACCGGAATCTGCATCAAAGCCGCCACTTCAAGGTTTGACTGGACCCACCTGGCCAGTGGGGATCTCGTTGCTTTCCTTGGCAGTTTCATCAATGTCAACATCCCCAACACTGGGTGGGTTGCTATCTATTTCCTCGGTAGACCCTGGTTCAAACCTGTCAGCTGCCGATGAACTGACTGCTGCCTCTGTTGTCACAGCGGGCTTGCTCTCCCCTTCAGTAGGAGTCATCTCAGAAGGGTGAAGGTCAATAGACTTGATTCGGAACACAGTTCCTGTTTCTTCGTCAATGTATGATGTTTCATTTATTGTCATGATGGTTCCATTTATGACCTAGAGGAAAATGCAGCTTTGGTAAATAATGTAATCCATCATCAAAATAAATATAATATTACCTAAAAAACAGAACCAAACTGGTTTTTTTTATTCACTACCAGCCTTGAGAGAAAAGTTATTTCAACTTTTTACATTATTTTCCATCTGTTTTTCTTGAATATTTTTCTTCAATATATGTTATTACTTTCCAGATATATCTTATGCATGAGATAACTTTTCTGATTGTCAACTATGTCAAATAATGCGAGTATCAATCTAAGAGAACCATTCCATACCTATTTGATGATATAAACTTACCAAAAGTTGTATAACATTTAAAGTAGATGTGTTTATAAACAAATAATCAGTGATTAAAGAACTTATCAATATGCACCTTAGTAATCATACTTAGGGCCCTAATTATACAAGTTTAACTCTTTTGTTTTCTGTGACACCGCACATGTAATTGTTGTCCCCTTTCACATTTTTTTTAAGCACTGAGTCTTTCTACCCATTCTGGTTATAATAATTAAGCTAATGGGTTAGGAATTGGGATGGTTGAATTTCGAGGAAGTGAACCCACATTTACACGGAGGGAAAATGGGAAATCATTTAAGAAAAATCACCCTCAGTTTACCCGACTGAAATTCAAACCTTGATCTCCCCATCCTCGGCAGTCTAGTTCAACACAAAGGTAGTGTGTTAACAAACTATGCCACTGAAAATTGAATTTGTTTTACTATTAAAAAATTATATCGATTTATTTTAAACACTTTTCATAAGGATATAAATTTACAGAAAAAATTGAGAGGATCATTCATTTAATGTTTTTGGTTTTGTGACTGCAACAAAATAAATAATAATAATAATCTCAAAATAACATTAGTAACAATCTCTCAGTAAATTATAGACCTCTTAATGATAATAGAGCATAATCAGAACAAAACAAAGTTGAGGCTTCATCAAAAGGGGAAATTATAAATTAGTATATGCTTTACTAAAATAGGGAATTCTAAAGGAAAATTTAACTTAACAAATACATGTTAAATGTTGAAATACTACCACCTAACTGTGAATACAACCACTTAACTAAGTATCCAGAATATATTACCTTAGTTTCCGATGTGGTGTTGCCCTTGCTAGCTAGATCAGTCAAGTCTTTGAAGTGGCGGGTAACACTGGATAGAAAATCTGCAATTGATGTTAACAAGTTACTCAGTGATCATTGATTGGGACAGGACATTTTCAGAGCCAAGCGGATGCTATGCAATACCATAGCATTAATAGCATATTTCATACCCAGTGAGCAATTTTCAATATCTCTACATATAGTCTATTATTTTCAATTGATTACAAATAATTGTTTGTAATGGGTATACCTATTAATATAAGACTCTAAAACCAAAGAAAACTGTTCAATTGAAAGAAAATAACAAAATTATAAGTTCGCAAAGAAAATATTTTATGATTTAAGACAGGTACCAGTTCTAATACATTTCAACATAATTTTAATAAACACCATTTTTCTGATGAGGTGCTCAGTTTTTGAATTAATTTTTAATCAAAATAAATATAAAAATCAAACTTATCTGCTGATGTACATGCTTAGGAATAATCATAATTATTATGATGAGTTCTGGAACAATTGTTTAAATTTTATATTAATAAGGCTAAACTGATTGGATTTTAACTTGTTTTTAATGATTTTTTATAACAAGGACATTTTTAGCCTCGCATCTTACTACCTGCTCAGGTTATAAACAATACACATATGTACTAATTACGCCAATGAGTTAGGGATGAGGACAGTTGAATTTAGATAAAGTGTACCCACATTCGCGTGAAGGGAGAGTGGAAAACATTTTGGAAACACCCGAACAGTATTTGAACCCTGATCTCCCTGTCATCAGTAGTCTAAATTAACGCGAGAGTGATGCCTTACACCATGGAGCAATCGAAGAAGGTAACAAGCAGATATATAAATGATCAAGGATAAAACTATAGCATGTACTTACAAGTTATTGTGCAAATCAATAAAATATAAAATACTGACCTTCAAAGCCTACAGAAATGGGTCTGTACCAGGGTGTCATATCAAAGGCTGAGAAAGGATTGAACCAGCCCTCTCTAGCAGAATCATCATAATCATCTTCCAATGGCAATGGGGGAATCACAATTATATCATCCTGGAATGTTGTTAGTGGACCGTCTGCAATTAAACAAACATAGTTCTGCAAATTACAGAAGAAACCGTACTTATGCTATCCAAAATGCAAGTAATAGATACCTTTTCATGTGACTTGTATCTATAGGTCTAGTTAGGCCTATATTTGTACTTGCTGTTACATCTTGCAAAGGCCAATAATGAAATTTCAATATCTTGCTTTATTGAAGATAAATTGGTAAGGGAAAAACACAATATAATCTAGTTAATGTAATGACTGTTCATTAAGAATATTCAGATGCAACTCAATTTTTCACAGATATTAATATTATGTAGGACAAGTTAATTTTCACTCAATGTACAATAAGCCTTTGACTAAAGCAAATAACTTCCACCAGTGTTAGAGCAATCTAAGCCAGTGTTTCTCAAACTCCGTTCCACGGAATAGTGCAAAGTACCATAGGCAAAAAAAGAAATATTTCAAAAGAAACTCATAAATCCAAAACTTATTAAACTGAATCTATCTTAATCTGGACAGCCCTTTCCCCAAAAGTGTATGTAAATAAACGTTGATGAAATGTGTGCTAAAGGTGTAAACAACATAAGATTAATAATTTTTTCAAACCTGTTAGTGTGGCATGTGATGTTAGTGTTAAAGAACTAAGACTGTCATCTTCTAAGTAAAGTCAGATTAAAGCATAATATATCCTGTGAGTAGGCTAATATACATATTAATTTCTCTCTGATGGACTATTTTTGCAATGTATTACTTTAAATGTAAATTAAATGTGGTTTGTTTTTGTATAGGTTGTTTTAAGCATACGTTGGCTTATTTTATGAACATGACTGTCCAACCACTAAGGAAAACTCATAAACACACATTTTCTGCTCTTGGTGACACATTGAAAGCTCACTTAGTGAGTAATATTAGAAATGCAGACAGGTTTGCTTGGAACCATCATTTTCCCACAGATTGGGTTTTCCTTAACCATCCTTCTCGAGATACCTCATGATTACATGCAGTTGCAGTTAACCAAGGTTTGACGTCTAACGTTAAAAACATGACTCATGCTTCCACCTGTACACTCATTCACAGGTGTGGACCAAGGTGAACCACTTCAGTTGCATGATATGATGAAATCATCACTTGCGACCGGCATAAACAAGATAGAATCAAGTCGGATTCACCAAGAGATAGAAAATGTGAGGGTCACAATAGTAAAGAGCCCATCCAGTCAGGGAAGTGGTATTTAAAGAGCCCATCCCTTGGAAGATTAACTGGGAAATTTAAATCTATAATCAAACTACAACTGAAAACGTATTGAAGTGCAGTTAAATGCATTCCTTCAGTAGACATCAGTTAAGTAGTTTAATTTTTCATTAGTTGTTTTTAAATTTGGTTGTATTATTTATATATATATATATGATAAAATAGTTTCACTGATCTTGTTTCCAATGTATTCTAAAGTAGAATACAGAAAACTAGGCCATGATGTAATGTCTTATTAGGACTGTATTACACACCTAAACCAGGTGCTATCTCTCTGGTAGTAAGGGCTAAAAACATAGGTAACAAAGAGTTGTTTTTATTTAAAGATGATTACTTAGGAATAATAATATCAAAGCTATACACCAATTTTCTCAGGAATGGACATATCTGACAGCTAGCTTTATCGACTAACACCGCGTCTTACTACCCGTTCGGGTTATACACTCTTGTACTAATCACGCTAATGGTTTTAGGGATAAGAAAGGTTATATTTATAGAAAGTATACACTCATTTACCTGGAGGGAAAGGGGGAAACCATTTTGAACCTCAGTACACCCAACCGAGATTAGAACCTTGATCTCCCCGTAATCGGCAGTCTAGTCTAATGCGAGAGTAGCGCCTTAGACCATAGGGCCACCAAAGTGGGTCTGACAGCTAGAAAAAGTTACTAGAACTACAAGCTGTCCCAAATAAAACCTGCGCAAAGTGTTTCACAGTCTGTGTTCGTGTTGGTTTTTTAGGTAATATTTTCTTGGTTTGCAATCAAACAGATGTAGTTTTACAAATCATATTATAATCTTAAAAAAAAAGATCGTTTTGCCTTTACAAAGAGGAAAACATTGCGCTTGGGTTATGTTCTCGCTACATAGTTATATTTCTTTTGAAGGGTCTGAGTCCACCCTATTAAGGTCTCTTTACTGACATCTAGAAATAGCATAAAAAAAAAGGGCGGGGAAGATTGTCTCGGGGATGCTGGATTCATTGCTACAATGGACCCTAATCTGGTTGTAGTAGTAAGACAGAAAAAAGTGTGGGGTTGACTTAAGACTTGCCATTTTCGAAAGTTTTGTGCATATACGTTTAGTAAGTATATTTTGAAATACTATCGATATTTTATAGGTTCGTAAATATTCAAAGACACTTTTTGTAACCACACAGTTGTCGAAATGAGAATATAATCTATAATATGAGAAGGAAGTGTTCTGTGTGTGTTTGTTTGTGTGCGATGCCCAGCCAAATCCACGCCAAGCAGATATCTGAAATGTTTAATATAGGTGGACGTAAAGGGGTCCGAATGCACTTAGAAGCTGGATTTTAAAATTTTAAATTAGCTTTTTAATTAGGCCATTTTTAACAAATTTTTGTAGATGGATCACGGGCAACGCCGTGCGGGATTGCTAGTAATATATACAATGAACTTTGTATCTTCTTTGCTTGTGTTATTGTAAAATACACATTCTTGGTGAAACACTTCAACTAAGCTGGAGAGGGTTACGTTGGGAGGGGGTAGCTTTTTTTTTTAAATCTGAAGCAGTTATTTGTTAGACTTTTCATAAGCTTCCATTTCTAAAGCACGTGTTTGGTTTAGTCGTGTGCATAAATTAGCTCGAGTTTTTGTTTAAAAATAATTTTAGGTAATTTTTGATCAGTTTTATGTTATTAAAATCCGATGCCTGTTTATCATTGTGAAGAAGGTGATCAGTGAAACCTATGCATATTTCGGCTGCACCTGGATTTGAACCAGGTACTCGTTCATTAGAATGACGTAATACCGAATGATCCAAAGTGTTGAACATAAATCTAAGGTTAAATCTGTAGAGCGCACCTCTTGGTGCATTTTTATCAAAAAGTAGGTATTCTCTTTTATAATGTTGGACCAACAATAACCACAAAGCAAACGGATGCGCTTGATCTGTGTCAATTACATTCAAGATTTTGACACGTAGGGGAAGATTAAAACATTTTTACGCGTTATCTTACCTTTTTGGTGAGATAATATGCGAGTACATTGAACTAAGTAGTGGGTCACTTGCCTGACATGTTGTTCATGGGGGTACACGTCATCTTTCCGTATTGTGCGTAACCTAACTAATACATCCTTGATTCGCTTTGTAAGCCCAATGGATTCACGGAAAACATTGTAGCAGCCAGCGCGTGAAGAATGTTGTTACCACGCAGTTCCAGTACATTCTCTAGTTAATATATTAGGTTTAGCTGTTGTCGAAATCGTTGAGGTATTATACTGTCGCCCGTTGGACAAGAACCTCTGAGGGGCTTAATTGGTTCGTACACAATAAAGATATCGGTTTAGATTTCCTACATGGCCTACCAATAAATTAATGATAAAATTGTGGTTCCCTTTTCCTGGTTATGAGCTATTTACGATCAGGGGAGTTTATGAAAGGGGAGGTGTGAGCTTGGTGTTGTATCATTTCTAGAACTAAGAGCCCCACCTAATTGAAGTGATATTATACTCCTACTGCTTTAATTATCTTGGTCATTGGTAGTCTCGAAGCTTAAAAAAACACTAAAATAATCCTTGATTATCTTAGAATATTCTGTTGTGCCTCTGTTAAAAAATGAATACGGTATTTTTTTTAACCATTTACATCATATAACTGTGACATCTTACGTGAAATATTGTTGAAAATTAGCTAATTTAATTTTTTCATGGTTTTCAAACAAATATGTTTCGCCAAATGTAAGGTATTGAATCTCTTTAAGCCATCCTGATGTATTTTATTTCGATTTTGGCGGGAACTATATTTTGAAATAACAAACCACTTCTTAAGAGATGTTTTTTAGCTCAAGGATAAAACTTAATTAAGGTTGGAAACAGTTCGAACCAGGCAGTTTACCGCGGTGCAGTTTTCTGTATTGTGCTTTAGAAAACAGTGACAATGAAAGCAGCGAAACTGATAAACTTTTCTTTAAAACAGCCAATTTAAAAATAATTAACAGCCAATTGAAAATAATTATTATAAAATTGGGGACTTGACAACATTGGAATTGGGGTCAGAATAATTGGTTTTTTATTAGTTTAATTTCTTTTTAATTTTGCTACGTTTTATAATATCATAAGTACTCGGTGTTACTGGGGGTAGCCAGGAAATGCATTTTGTGCCTACTCCGGGCAGCGTGTTTTTTTTCTTCATATAGACAGAATAAACTTTTCATTTTATTGATATAGAAAATATGGTAAAATACGTTCTCTGGTCGCATTCATTTCACGGTTTTCTGAAAGGAAAACAGAACAATTGCACCACGATTTGACATCTGGTTCGAGCTATACCTACCTAAATTAGGTGTCAACGGTGGGTTGAGACAGGCTATGTTAAATAACACCGGACTTCTGAACCACTAAGCCGATATACGTCTACTTGTAGTTTTGATTCAGTTTAGGAGAGGGAGTGTAGTTGCTATTCCAAGAGTCATTCTGTGGAACTCTTCGTTCCCTCTATTCATAATTAAGAGTTGTGTGGAAACAGTGCGACGCATACAGAAACACGCAATCTATGAAGATGGAGTTATCTTAGAGTTAGGTTACGATTACAGCCGTAACTGACATATTCCGATCAGCTGAGACATGACACCTGGACACAGAAATCGAACCCGAAACTCTTGCTGCAGGATTCTTAGTCCCGTGCCCAGGGTCATTTTTCACTCGCAGTTTAAGGCAGAGTCTGTGCTGGAAATGTGGAAATCATCGACCACTTGAAGCGGCAGCATAAAAAAGACAACCTTGAGCCGCCGGTGGCTGTGGTTTCAATTATACCTCCAAGTATCCGATGAAACATACACATTTATCATAGACTCTGCCTTATACTATAAGTGAAGAATGCCCTATGCATGGAATAGCTTAGTTATAAAGCATTGGTGCAATAAAGCCAAGAGTCCCAAGTTTGATTTCCGTGTCTAGATGTAATCTTTCAACTAAGCACTGGACGAATCTCAGTGGTAGGGCATTAGCACACTAAACCGAGGGTCATCCAAGTGTCAATTTTCAACTAATTTAAACACGTGGTCTATGTTTGACTCGCCGAGAGTGTCCACGATCCAGCTAATGAGACCCTCCCCTGCTGATCTTCCAAGCGATACCAGTCTGCCCCTGTGAACTAGCCTCCGCGAGGGAATTGAAAAGTAATACTACGTTGAATTGTGATGCGGTGCATTGTTCGGCGTTTGTTTGTTTGCCACGACAGCGATGTGGGCTGTTTGATGCATACAGAGGGATATATGTTATTACATTCCTCCCACTTCCCATTGTAAACGGGAAGTTGGCCAACCATGATACACGGCGTGGCGTTCCGAACTAGGTTTGGAATAGGAAAAGTTCAGAAACCAATTGACCCTTGGCACCGCGCTGGTACAAATTGGTACTCTGCAGTGGGGTCGTTAAGAGTAACAGTTTTGGGTGGGAGGTTCTTTCTTTGAATAAAATTATCATAAAATTAGTGGTTATTTTAATAAATATCGTCCTCGGATTTTTAGTAGGAAGGGGACAAACGGTGGGGGTTTCTATCTGTAGTGACTCGTGTAATCCTTAAGAGCGCTTGTCACCCCACGGATAGCATCTAACTTAGGCGGGCAATATAGCTCGAACCAGGGGTTCAATCATCTTACGGCTATTTGTATTTTACATTAGAAAACGGTGAGCTTGAGGCCAGTGAAACGTTTTACTATATATGTTTGCGTATATTATAAATATAACAAAATTGAAACATAATGATATATATTGTTTTAAATACAACAAATCTCAAAATAAGGTTTTTAAAAATATTAAACTTATCTTAATTTCATTGTCAAAGTAATGAATGAAGAAAACCGCACTTCAATGCACTCTCTGATTCGAATTTCCCGGTTAATAGGTCGTAATATTGACTTTTAAAAGGAGATGGTTAGACATTTTTAAACAATAAATCCTTTTGAGGTAGTTATATTTATAAAAATCAAAATTGGGGCTATAGATTCTAAGAATTTTACGAAATATTATAATTAGCTACTAGCTAAGGTATTAAATTGGAATACCAAATTACATCATTAATAATAATTTTACCCTCTTTGTTGATCATATTGTCTAAGACAGGGTGGTCTAACGTTTTTAAACCCAATTTGACTATCAGTTTGCACCGCGGGTCTAAGATTTATTTAGTAATCCTATCAACATTATATAGGCCTACAAACACCACTTAATAATAATTATTTTTAGTATTGTATTTTTAGTTGGTAAAGTTTTAAAATTTTACTAAAAAAAAGTTTGTCTCCCAAAATGTATTATAAATAATGCACGCACGCACGCAAAAAAAACTTAGTATGATGAATATTAATTTACACATATTCTTACTAATCGAATAAATGCATAGTAGAATGTAACCTATTCAAATATATATTTTTATTTGAATCATTAGTTATTTCACACCTGCCATCAAGGGTTTCCTTTTAATTTTCGTCCAGGATACCCTGAGGGCCACATTCTCAGTGAGAGCGGGCCGCCAGTTGAACCACACTAATCTAAGTTGTCACACTCGCAATAGAATGGATTGCCGAATATTGAAGTTTGAATCCGGGACAGATATACTGAGCTTGGTTTTACTTAAAAAGTTTCTAACTCTTCCGCCAAGCTCGTTGGCTACGTGGATCAAGGCGTTGATCTTGTCGTGTCTGTAGGTGGCAGGAGGATGGATTTTAATCCCAGCCGGGTGTATTGAGGTGTTTTTTTCTTCTAATTGGGTTTCGACTATCATTTGTTCACGTGAAAATGCTTGTTTATTTCCTTAAAACTCTATCCTTTGTTCACACTAAAATGCTCGTACATTTCCTTAAAACTCTACTTTCCTCATCCCTTCCCAATTAGTAGGCCTATAACTATGCCAATAGCCCATAAAGGTAGTAAAACTTGTAGTACGTCAAAGAAACACGAGGTTTACTAACAACTTAAGGGGATCAGTAATAATAAGAGGTCAGCGTATATCCCGAATGGGTAGTAAGACGCGGTGCTAAATAAATATATATAAGAGGTTAATGCAGACGAACTGCACCACCATGAGAGTGGATAGAAAATGATCAAACCTCTGTGTAAATAGTATGTGGAAAACAGTTTTCAGTTATTCTGACCAGGAAATGAACCTTAATCTTAAAGAGATCACACCACTACAACGAGATTGACTATGACAGAGGTCTCTAACATGTTATGAAACATTCATAATACTCTCACGCCCTGTCCTTTCCCCCTTTACCATTCTGAGGACGAGCAGTTAGTGATAACTGATAATACGTCGTCTGCCTTGTGGCTGACAGCCAAGTGCTGTTGCATAACTAGGTCCGGTTGATTAACTTGGTTGTGAGTCATGAGCACCTTGGACTTTTTCTTCAAGGGCACGATGAAAAACAAATGTCGTCTTTCCGGAGCTCCCTCGAACATATTAGATGCGATATATTATACATACTTTACATTGGTAGGGATTCGAACACAGGGCATGTTTATAATAACGAAGTGGTTTTTTTGTTGGTTAGTGCGGTCTAATAAATATTGTAGACCGGTGAAACAATTGTGAATTTTGGTATACTTTTAGACCAATGGCGACTGATTGTCATTTAGGTTCCTTAATTGTTGGATATATTCATTGTTCAATCACTTACCCGTGGTCATGCGATGCCTAGTATACACTTTAGAAGTAAAAATAAAGCTTATTCGTAGATAATATATTTTTTGAATATTTATTTATGGCAGAATATATAATTGTATTGATCTAGTCGAGAGAAGAAAAACAAAATCATTAACAAATTACTGATTGCTATATATTTAATGTAAATACAATGTCTTATATTAGCCTACTGATTTTATTTTATTGTTCATTATGAATTAATATTGATACTATTCCTCAAACAGATTATTGGTAGTAGCCCTCCCTTTTCCTTCTTTCCAGTCAGTACAAAGAGCGGTACACTGTAGGACAGCCTTCCTACACTTGCACTGTCGTGTGCAGTCTTTCTTACAACCACATCGTATAAATTCCCTGGAAGCTTTCCTAGCCTAAGGCAGGGTTGGTCAGGTTGTTTCCCATCCTCCGTCATTCCTCTTCTTCCATCCCCAATCACTTTGCGATAGAAGCTGTGGTGCCGCGACCATCATTTGGGTCCACCAGTAAACAATCTGATAGACATCGCTCTTTGTATGGCGAATGATCGCCTCGTATGCGGGAGGCACATTGTCAATTGCTTTACCTTTCTGAGTAAATGGGTGTTTTCCTACTTCATTCACATGTCCATCGCTGCGAGTACGGCCATACGTGCAAAACCAAGAATCTCTCCAATGGTTTAAACATTTATTCTACTGTCTGCTGATTAGTCTTGTCCGGCAAGCTTGAAAAAGCTGAGGTGACATCTCCGTATGCATTCCAGATGTCACATACGAAGCAAAACTTCAAAGCCCACATGGGGCAAGTATGTGGAAAAGCCGAGAATGTTTGTTATTAACAAGCCCATAAGCATTGAGCAGCGATGGTTACATATATCTATGGATACCATCAAGCGATACCACGCGGCAATAAATGTTTCCCAAGTGGGCTATGGGGCCAGCGTGTGAGCGCACCATCTGCTGAAGGTCAAGCTGACCAAGTTGTTAAGGGGGCTTCTGAGGCTCTCCAGAGTGAACTCGACCAAATGGACGTACGTATTAAGTCGTCACACTGGGTAGTGGTTCACTTGATATGGTGGCTAGAAAGAGAGGCGCTATGTATTGGTTGATAAAAGGAGACTTACACCTAGTAGAAAAACTGACAAGGGATGGAGTTACGATAGTGGTGGAGATCAGGAAGTGTCTTCTAGACGAGTGACAAGGTAGCTGGGTGAGGAGTACAAAGGGCAGAATAACCTTCGATTGTTTCCAAGTATACATGAACGTCTGAAGCTCAAACACCTTTACCCAACGCAGGGACCTGTATACAACTTAACGAGACACGGGCCATACAAAGCACTTCTCCACGAAAGAGGACTGACAGAGACAAGAAATTGAGACTGTGGAGAGGAGACAACACCTGAACACGTTGTCTGGCAATGTGAAGCCACCCAAAACTTGAGGAATCAGCAACAAGCCTTGCTCCGAAGACACCGTAACTACGACTTACTACCATACAGCGTCATATGGAAACTCCTCTATGAGGTCACAACAACAATATCGCTTAAATAAAGAGAGGATTACATCAACAGACTTAAAAAATAACGAAAAAGATGGTACAGAGACCAAAGGAGGGACCAAAGAAAAAACGAACACAATGACTAAGAAGAAGACGACGATTGAGACTAAAGGATGAAGATTAATGACAAGACGTAGGGGGACTAGATAAAAGAATTATTAGGAGAGACACAAGAGAATGGTTGAAACTCTTAAACAAAACGATATTGTACGTAAATAAAATAAACAAGACTAACATCTCCAGAGGGACGAGGGTTGGAAGCCGAGATTCCAGAAGCAGCAGTGCTGCTGATGACTGGGACCCAGCCCTGAAAATACTGGTAGTCAAACCTCAAACACTACAGGAGACGCCTGGAAGGGATGGTTGGATGTCCTAAGGGGCCACAATACCTTGGAAAACTTGGTTACAAGTGTAGTACGATTTTGGAACAGTCGGGCGCCTAGACCATCATTTGGCCGGGGAATATTTTTATCATGTAGCCATCCAGTGCGGCCAACGCAAACACAATCTAGTGCACCCCGAAGAAAAGTACAACGTGTAAAATCAAGCTTGTAAATGCAGGAAATTGCATTAGTTTTAAGTAATGTTATGTTAAGTTAGTTACTAAGCTAAGAAGCCAAATTATTATGTAGCTAGAATAGAAAAAAAGGAACAGTTAATAAAATAAATATATAGAAAAATTAGATAAAACTAGGACACTAGGAGTCGTCCTACAAATATAGTTAACAAGTAGAGTAACATAATGGAAATTGAAAAACAAAACAAAAAAAACAACAACTAGCGCATGCAGTCAGTGGTAGCAGCGGTTTTGGGTTGGAAGCTCATAGTCTTGATATGTGCTCGCCCTCATGACAAATGTCTTAGCTTGGACGGGACAGGAGGCTCCCCCCCTCCCCTATTTGTGGGATGTTCCTCATCCGGTAATCCTGGCAAAGTGCCTCGTAGCAGTCTCCAGGACACGACCTGAGGCTTTTATCCGAAGGGCGGCTAAATATCTGTTGAGGTATCTGTGTGGGAGTGAATGGGGGGCGGGGGGGGGTTATGACCCTCCCCCCTACTCGCCACACACTAAGATGTTGGTAGCTAGCACCTTCTGCGATAGCTGGTCAACACACTTCCACAAAGTCCGCGCTTGACAACTCAGTCAAATGCTCTTTTAGGATGATTTCTGAAGCTTGGCACCTGATCTCCTCCGAGGGGATTAACGCCCCTACGTGAATGTTCAGCACTCACGGAAAGAGTAGCCAACTCCTCTCACCGATGGAAGTTGACGAAGGGGGTGGGGGGGGGGGGGCAGTTGTCCAGTGATGACAGCGATCTATAGTGGGCATGGGGTCATCGGTTCCTAAATTTCCCACTGAGCACGTTTTACGTGCGAGGATATGGTCGAAGGACACAACCGTTGAGTTGGAGGAGCCTCGTGATAGATATCTGTTCCTCGGACACGTGGATACCAGACCTTGACATGGCAGGTGAGTTTCCACTTTGAAAACTCTTGAGTTAAAAAAAGGTGTGGTCTAGTGACGTGGTGGTGTCCTTCATGTCCCATGGAGTCCTTTGGCTTCTTCCTCCAAAAAAGGACAGTGTCGAGTCCAAATATTGCGTGAAACATTGGTAGGGCAGTGCAATTATTAGCACCCAAAAGACTCGCTAATTTATGAGCGGCAAAGAACCGGAAGTTTTTCCTAGCTCCAAATGAAATCCAAGGTTCCTCAATATTTATACGTTGTGTGGTTAGAACTACAACGTCGATGTCCACAGTATGTATTTCTGCTTTGGTATTTTCTTGAGGCATATCATCATGTAGGTGGATAGGATGTGAGTGTCTGCTTCTTCGTGTGAGCATGGAGCTAGTCCCGGGATATCTTGACCATTTATAAAAAGCACATTGGTACTATTTGTGTCAATTACCTGTTTGTTCGTGTCAATGGCTGTTTAGGTCGTTGCCAAGAAAGAGAACATTTCAATCTTATTTTCATCAGCCCTCATAAAGTCCTGGCAAATTTCAGGAAGTGGAGTTTTTGGTTTAACACTTTTCCGGACACCTTTCCTATTTTGATACGTGTGTCGTCTTTTCTAAAGTTAGCGTACTATAAAAATTACCTACGTTTTATTTTTATTAGCACCTATTCATGTTATACGCATTATGTTAATTACTATAATAGGATAGGGATGAAGAAGGAAACATTTTGGAGATAATCTATCCATGTTTGCGTGGAGGTAGAAGGGGAAACAATTTAGGGGAAAACCACCCTCAGTAGACCCAACCGGGATTCGAACTCTAATCTACCAGTCTTAAGTAGGTCAATTTAACTAGAGTGACACCTTAAACCATTCTGCCACTGAAGCGGGTTAACACTATTCTTTTTGTTAAGCGCCACTACCTGTTCAGGTTACACGCCTATGTACTAATTAG
Source organism: Timema douglasi (assembly GCA_901482245.1). Lineage (NCBI taxonomy): Eukaryota > Metazoa > Arthropoda > Insecta > Phasmatodea > Timematidae > Timema > Timema douglasi. The sequence continues at coordinate 82,856 of CABEEJ010002495.1, forward strand.
ACTAAATGGTTGAGGATTAATAAGGCTTAATTTAAAAGAAATGAACCCGCATTTGCGTGGAGGGTGATTGAAAAACCATTTAGGGAAAACCACCCTTAGTGCACCCGACCGGGATTGAACCCTGATCTCCCCGTCTTGGGAAGTCTAGTCCAACACGAGATCAGCACGTCAGACTGCGCGGCCAACGAAGCGGGTACCTAAACTCCAAATATTTTCCAGATCAGTAGTTCCCAAACTGTGGGTCGCGAGTCAAGTTCTAGCTGGCTCACAATAAATGTTAAATTTGTTAACATTTTATAACTATTTGAAAATAGAAACTAATTAAAAATATTGAAATGTTAATATACGAAAGAAAAAAAAAATGTTAAGGGGAAAAAATAAGGCATATCCGGATATGGGAATCCGGTTTCATGATCGTGCTTGTGGCGTGAACGTCAATTCAGTTAAATCAACAGAACCTGGAAACCAACTCACCCTTCACACACACCTCAGAGAGATGGATTAGGTTTTTGAAAAATCATATTCAAAAATACATTTAAAAATAACAGTGTTAAAATATTAATGATTAAATTAGAAACTAGCCCCCCGCACCATTCTCCACTCCTCATGCCCATTAGTGTTAGAAGGATCGCGAAAGTTTGCCGTTATAAAAATTAGGTTGTGGTTCTGAAAAGTTTGGGAACAACTGTTAATATTCATACATTTGCTTGGCTTCCAGCAGTTAAGAGGTTGTCTTCCCCCCTCGCCTTTTCTTAAGTAAATTTCCTAGTGCACCGATGACAACGAGAAATCAGGGTTAAACTTGAATGTTCATCCCATTGTTGAGATAAAGTTCGAAACAACCAACGAACTTAGGGTTGATCGAAGCGCCTGCGTTTCTATAGTATTACCTAGATTTTAAAACTACATCACTAGTTTTGAAATATTTTAAATATAACCTAGCCTAAACCTTCTCTAAGGGAATCATAGATTGAAGAATCTTGGAGCGATGATGCCTCTGCTGTCTTCTAATGAAGATTCCAGGTTAAACGCACTACTCTGCAACGCCAGGCTAGAGCTGTATTTGACACGAGCTGACCTAGTTAAAATCTGGCAAACACCAACAAAAAACTGCAATCCCCCCCCCCTCCCCCTGATGTTATTATATTTTGATAGCTTAGTCAACTATTTATCTAGATTCTAGATGATTACACCGTGAAATTAAAACATGTCAACATCTGAGAACGCAACCATTGTTTAACGCAGTTTAGGAATGCGAACACCTGTGAATAAACACTTCCGAGTGAGCGGTTATCATAATAAAATAATATGACACGTTTTCACACCGGCTTCTCTTACGTAATGACGTTACACATTTATTTTAAAGTAACGACAGGGTAGTCTCTGTGTCAGCGGGGCTTAGCAGCGGGCCGACTCTGATCCAGGATATTGAGTGTTGATTCTTAGCACCGCGTATTACTACCCGTTCGGGTTACACGCATATGTATTTAACTACTCACATGTGCTAGGGATTAGGAATTTAGAGGAAGTGTGCCAGCATTTTTGTGGAGATAGAATGGAAAGAAGTTTTAGGAAAAAAACACCCTCAGTATACTCAAATGGGATTCGAACCCTGGTCTTCATGTCACCGGCAGTCCAGTTTATTGCAAGAGGGGCGCTTTAGACCATGCGGCTACCGAAGTGGGTGATAGTTATAATCCAACCTGAACCAGTAGTTCTATTTTCTATTTTCGCCCTTAAGTAAACTACCCTTAATTTCAGGGTTGGATGGATAATTTGCAAACAAAAAACATCTAGGCGACTTTATTAAAACCCTAGAGACCAAGTTTTAACCTGATCGGTAAATCGTTTGGGCTCTAGTCGCAGTAACAGACAGACCGTATTGCAAAAAAAAACTTTTTCGGATTCAGGGGGTCATGAAACGTCGACACACATCAAATCTCAAATTTTAATTATTTTTTTTTACGATCACAATCTCCGAGGGGTTTACAAAGTAAAAAAGAAGAGTAAAGTTGGTTAATAAGTTTCAACAAGGCTACCGTCCATGTTGTAATGTTGTTGCTCCAAATGTAGCACAGCTCAAAATATTGTTTTAACTTAAATTAAGAATGTTATTGAATTGTTTGAAGAAGTCTTATTTGCTTTTATTCAGAGAAACCAAAACTTAAATGAGATAATAAATCTAGGTCAACTTATCTTTTGTTTAACTACTTTAGAAGACGAACGAAACTCTAGAGCTTCCCCCAACCTAAAGTTTCTGCGCGTAGACCCCCGAATGTAAGCTAATTTACCTAAGTAAAGCCTTCACAATACGAGATACCCGTATAGGTGGTCACGTGGACTGAACGTTAGTATCTTGGGATGAGGTGTTTGGGGTTCAATTTACGACTGTGAATGTGATGAGTATTTAAAAAAATATTCACGATTTTTCACGCAAATGTGGATACATTTTCTATACATTCTAGTGATTCTACCCATTGGCGTTATTAAGATACACTCTTCAACTTTATCAACTCATATCACTGACACATTTACAGCGACTTATTTCAGTTTTGTTTGTGATGATATTAGTATAAGTACACGGCGTTGCCCTGGGTAACCACGCCATGCATTGCCTGACTACCTTAGACAACGCCTTTCTTTGCTGCAAACAGACAGGAAATATCTCTTCATTTTATTTCTTTTCTGACCCAAGTTTTATTGAATTAAAAAACAATCTAATCAAAAATTTCAAATTCCAATTTGGAAATGCACATGTCTGTGCACTAATATTAAAATTTCAGACTTTACGTGAGGTAGACATCGCGCAACGCTCACCACGGGGAAAAACCTCTTAATTCTACCAAGGGAGATAATTTAGTTTTTCAAAACTATTAACCATGAATTTACGATGGTAATGTGAGCATGCACGGAGATTTCAAGAAGTAACAAAGAAATAGGTTTATATAAACCATTATCGCACCTCTTTAAAAATATATATTACTCGCATCGGTTGGCAGGGGGCGTCAAGTTTGTCTAGTCTGGTTTCCCAGTGACGGGGAGGTCGGGTTTCGAACCCAAGATGTATCTATTAGGAGTTTCCGACACCCCGCCTCCCCCCTAAATGGTTTCCCTCTCTCCCTCAATTCATATGCAAGTACGTTTCCTTTAAAGCCTATATTCCTCAACCTTACTCAATTAAGAGTAAATATTCGGATATTCCGGATGGGTAGTAAGACGCAGAGCACTGAAAATATATTGGACTTTCACTTAAGTTTATAGTCTACTAAAGATTATCTGTTAGTTTGTGTTCAGTCGAATCGAAATATAAAGACAGTTCAAAAATCTACCTATTGAAATAGATTTAATTTCCATGTATTCATATGTAAAACAATGTGTTCTTCAACTGTCACTTTTGTTTTACTCACTCTCGGCCCCTAAGTGCTTCTCAAGCACCAATATCGTCCATTAGTTTGAACGCTATAAGGGAAACTCAAGGACAAAGAGTGAGCGAAACACCCTGTATATTGCAGTTATACTTTTAGTTTAGGAGCGCGTATTAAAGTTAATATTTTTTAATCTATCTTTTGCTAAGACTCAATTATGTTTTTAATTATTACACGTTAAAGTTTACTTTGATTAATTCGTGGCCCAAAAATTGTTTGTGAAATAAATTCTAGAATAGATATCTGACTTTAATTTTTCTTTTGAAAAATGTGGTCTAACCCCCGTCCCTCTATATCTTCCCTCCATACGATACAAACACTTTTATCAGTCCGTCAGGACGTTGCTACCAATGACGTAAAGGCAAGTCAAGATAGAATTTTCCATGTTCATATATTTACAAGCTATTCGGCGAGTTGATTAAAAAAAACATAAATTCTAAAATAACTTTAAAAATAGTCTTACAGTGTCACAAAATATGCTTTTTTTTATCTCAAAGAAGTTTACAATTTAAGCTATTTGGTTAGTTCCTTAAAATGGCCTGTAGAAATCTTCCTGCCAGGATGTGGATTAAAAAGTTCCATGGAAACATATGTCTATCTAGAATAGGAAACAAGAAAAGGGTAGTTTTGAAATGCAAGTTAATTATGTCCACGAGCAAATAGTAGAGTGAGTGTCTATATTTATCAGAAAAAGAGGGGAAGTGTTATCAACAGATAAAAATAAAGACCTCACATAATGCACTACTAATTTTCTCTCTCTCTTTCTATTTTGTACATTGGCGTATAAGTGGAATAGTGGTTAGAGTGTTTCAGTGCAAGTCATGATGCAACCCGCTTAGCAAAATAGCTTCGAATTCACCGAATAGGTAGGTTAAGATCAACTTCTCTAATCAATTATTCATCTAACGATCCTACTATTTTTCTGGCACACCCTTGTTGTTTAGAAACCCACATATACTATCCTTGTTGTTGGAAAACACACTAATACTATCTATAGCTTTAATATCAAAGTGTATATTCTTGCCAGACACAATATCGACCTTTTTTATGGGTCCAAATTGACAAATGAGGACTTTAATATAAATTTGTTGACCTGAAGATGTGAAACCGCTATTAAAATTACAACTTTTACCGGAAATGGAAAAGGTCGTCTCCTCCGCCCCCTTCCCAGACGCATGTCTGGAACCATTGGGGATATCGAGGGAAAATGTAGCAAATAATGTTGTCTATACTGAAGTTTTCTCACACACTTTGTAAATATGAATGCTTCATGTATATGTTAAGGATTTTCCATTTTTAAATAAAGTTTCTTTAAAACTAAAAATGTAGGGCCTACATTTATTTGTATTGTATTCATTTGAGAAAAATATTAATTATTTGCTTTAGCTTAGACAAATTCATTGTTAAAGTGGTATATATATATATATATGAATTATATTATTTAATGTGTTCTTAACTCCTTCACATTATGATGGAAATATAGTGAAGTTTTCTAATTTGTCAATCCATTCTAATTTCTACTTATTCCAAGGTTTTCATGTCTTTTATACTGTTGATATTTGAACTTTATATTAAACTACAACTTTCAAAATATATTCTACATTAAATTCTGTTATTATAGTTATATATTTGTATTATTTATGGATTTTTACCTCAATATTATGAATCTGGATGTTTTATGTGTCCCCCAAAATAAAAAATAGATGGTTTTACAGTTCTGTCTCTACCTGTATCAGCTTGAGTATCAGACGAAATGGTTTGGTGGATTTGATTCNGGGGGGGGAGATAAACTAAATATGGCTGCCTTTTCTTTGTTTTGTAAACTACGAGGTGTGTGAAGCAATGTTTAGCACTTTTCTGCACGTTTCGTCACGTCGTGTGTCTTGTTTCTAGTTCAATCCTGCGGGTTGTTTTACTTCTAGTGGCTTACGGATACGCGCTGTGTGCTTGCCGCGTCTACCAGGAAGTCAGTAAACTATTGCTCGAATGATTGCTTTTTAATTGTTAGGTTTAGCATTTTGATTGGGGGTATTTAACGTGCCCTCTTTCTAAACAGCACATGAGCTGCAAACTGAAGCTAGGACAGGACGTCTATTCGCCTGACACTGCTGTCTAGAGATTAAAAATTTACTTATTTTGGCACCACGAATCGATAAATATAGTAGATACTTTGGTCACCACTGCATGGAATCGAACCAGGATTCCCTAATCGTATGGTCAACAACCTAGCCATGGGGACGAGAAACCCGTATAACACGGGCGTTTTTATTCCNCCCCTGCGTAAACGGGCTATCCACATTTGAATTATGCTGACGGTGTAGTGACAGTGAAGAGAGAGTTTATCGGAAATGTATCCGAATTTTCGTGATAAATAATATAGCAAAATCTGTCCTCAAAACTCTCAAAAGGATTCTAGTCCCAACCTTCCCGTCACTAGTAAACCAGAGTAGACGAGCCTGACATTTAGCCCACGTGCCCACCAATGTGGCCTACACAATATGTAATAATGACTTGACCGAAGGGGGTACGGTTGATGGTAGTTAAAAGGAAATGTACAAACCTTTGCCTTGGTAGTGGATGAAAACTAACCCTTAGTGCAGCAATTCTCAAACGGGAGGGTACGGAGTGGAGAATACCAAAAAGTGTTCTATTAGTTAAAAACAAACAAATAGAATGAAATGAATTGTCAGTTTATGAAAGACCCGTTCGTCTTGACTCAAGAGTAAATAAAATAGAGAGCGCCCACCTCTGTGGCCTAATGTTTAATGTACTGGCCTTATCAAGTAGGAAACTTACCTAGCTATGTTAGAAAGGAAATAATCTTACACATTTGCGTGCCCCACGTAAATGTTGCGTAAACCCTTAATAATTCTAACATAATTGACGTTTTTCAATCAAACTTTGTCACATACGGAGAAAATTGCATACGTATGAATTAAAATTTTCTCTACACCTCAGTATCAACATTTAAAACAAGAGAAATACTATAAAGTTGAATGAGATTAAACTATTATGTTTTTACAAAAATTTGCCCCTCGTATCCAATAAATCCCATGTCTTACGTATTTAGTTTCAGTTACTATTAAATAAACTTATGTTACAAGATCTTCTGCATTTTATCACTTTTTTTATTATTATTTTAAGCACCGCGTATTACTACCCGTTTGTGCTGTACGCCAATGTATTAATTACACTAATGGCTTAGGGATTAGGAAGGCGTAATTGAGATGAAGTGCACCCACATTTGCGTGGAAGGAGATCGGAAAACCCTTAAGGAAAATCACCCTCAGTGCGCCTAACTGGGATCGAACCCGGAACGCCGCGTTTTTGGCAGTCTAGTTCAATACAAGAGAAGCGCGTTAGAGCACGCCGCCACCGAAGCGGGTCACATATTATTCTTTTTTTTTTGGCAACTAAAATGTCTACACATATTGATATTTCCTTTTAATTACAGCTTGTGGTTGATTAACCAGGAAATTAGATAAAAAATTAAATGCTTGAACCAGAAAATGTATCGAAGTGTAGTTTTCAGCATTCTTCATTAGACAGCAGATAAATTCGGCTCAGTTTAGTAGGTTTTTTTAAATATGGTAATACAGTTTCACTGGTATCGATTCCATCGTTTTCCAAAGTATAATACCGATAATTCTACATCGATTCTACGCGGGGTTCGAGCTGCACCACCAACTTGAGTTAGATATTATCCGTGGCCCGAGACGGTCTCTTAAATTGAGACTGTATGTAGGGAATGCAATTAAAGTGCATTGTTTTTGCAATTTTTATAGCAAAACTCTTTTTTTTTTTTGCCAAAATTAATACAATGTTGCTCCAGTAGAACCATGGAGATTACGTTTTCTTCACTTGGTGATGTCAACAGTTGTTTAATATTGGTCATGAGCATAGCGGAATTAGATGTACAAGTTTTTTTTAAAGAAGAAGAAAAATTGTCATTAAATTTCAGGAAACCCTTGACAGATGTTCAAAATTTGTTGAAATTATTATGTGAATAACATTAAACTATGTTTATACTTGAGTAATATCTTTTTAATTTTGGTCAAAAATATGTTTTTCTATAAAAACTGCAAAACACCATTCATTTCTCGCGTTCCCAACTCTCCCAATTTAAAGAGAGAATACCGGAAATTAAATTACTTTGTTTTAAAATACTGTGATCTAAGGATGTTTTCGAACTACTGGTATAACCTTTCACTTTGTCAAAAACAGTGGCGGGACCTTCACATAAACACTGCATCGTACAATACCATCTGTTTATTTAATGAATCTTCGTTCTTCCAGCCTGTTAGCCTTCCCCGTGACCTCGCTATTATTTACAGCTCCTGATGGGACAATTAACTTCCTCTTTCTTCGTGTTGAAATCATTAGATCTTCTTCTGTATTTTTTAACATCCGTTGTTATTGAGCAAGACGTTGACAAATCACAGGTCGTGTACCTAAACAACAATTTACTGTAGCCGGCACGTTTAGCTACGAGATTAGAGCTCCTTACAATGACCTGGGATATCAGAGCTGATTGCTCTTTATAGCGGTGTTTCTCAAACTTACACGTGTCACGTACCTCTGTAGGGCTCACCACCTAAACAACGTAGCCCTTCATTTAAAATAGATAAGCAAACACCTGCTATATTGTAAAGTAGAAACGGCGTTCCAAATTTTATGAGTCGTAAGGTTAAGTGAAACAAGCCGCGACAGAAGGAAAAAAAAGTTTTGTTTAAAAATTCATGTCATCACGTCGAAATATACTTTGGTTTGTTTACTAAACTAAAAAAATAAAATATGATTGGATTAATAAAACTATGTAGTGTGCATCGCGTACTCCCGGTTTCTTAAAAAAACATTTTAGTATTTTATATTGTCCGTATGGGTGTCTGATAACTTTTCTATAGACCCAAATCTGTGGACACGCAGCCTAAACGTCAAGCCCTTCTAGTTTAGTCTTCTGTTATAATTAGTGGGTGGGGTTTGAGTCCGGGCCAGGTGTTACGTGGAACTTGGTTGAATTTGTGGCCGTTTAAAATCGCTTCGTGGAATTTGCGTCCACCACATTCAACTTTGTAAAACAAAGCATGTTTCAATAAGGATTATTTTGATCTGGGACCTGAAATTGGATCGTGGTAATAATGTACTAACATTCGAAATACCTAATTTTGAAGCTTTATTTCCCATGGACCTAACCTAACTAAAACTAGCCTATCCTAGCCTAACCTAACCTAGCTAGCTTAAACTCAACCCTAGAATTTGACATTATAAGAGTTAATGGCGGAAAATACAAAAGGTTGGCCTCGCTCGAGAATACATAGAAGACAAGGACATTCAACTAATATACAAAATGCGTGGTGGCTTGTATCGGCTTCCACCTAAGCATGTTGAAGATTGGGCGGCTTATCATCATGGCGGATTCTCCATCCTACGAAAAACTTGCCACGGCAGTAAATCCCACTATATTATTACGGCAAATCCCGCAGAAAAAGGCCTGATCGCAAATCCCACGGATGCATGTCCCACGCTAACGGGCCGGGTGTATACTAAGAAGGTTTTTCCTAGTTGATTTATTAATCATCATCCCTGCAAATGTGGGTACATTTTTGTTAAATAATGTTTTAGGGTTGGTTCCAGTCAAATAAGGCCACCTCAAGGTTTCCTATATTAAATATATTCATAGACATAGGCCATGGATTTGTGTTCAATCTAAAGAAAACCAAATCATTTCGTGCTATTTATCTTTCTAGAGTGAGCTGAAAGTTTTGTATTTGTTGTCTAGTCAAAGTATCGTCTAGTTCAGCCCAACTAACAGTTCTAAGAACTACTATCGCAAGTGACCACATAATGGCCGTTGGTATCACCACATCCCTTTCATTCGTAGCCGTTGCTCGTCCCATTGAACTGGGACGGAGGACTAATAAGAATAACGACCCATTTTCCACTGATATTAGTGAAATAGCATTGCAAAGATAAAGAGTTATTTTTAAAACTTTTTTTTGTCACATTTAAGAAATGTAGTCAAACTACCTTCTCAAGGAATCCAAGATTTTAAATTTTTAATCCGAATCTTAGCCTATTAACCCGAATGGAATATCATGCTTCAGAAAACTTTCTATTCAATTCCTAATCAAATATATATTTTAATGTTTATAATTGAATAGTTCATAAAGGCATTAAAAAAAATCAAATCCAAATATAATACTAAGCTAGATTATATACTTTTAAGTCAGGTCCAATTAAAAAATTAATAACATAAAATGTGATTATGAAATGGTCTACATCAAAAGTTAAATTCTACAAAAGTTTGCTTCCAAATTTGAATTTCAAATCAAATTCCATCAAATCTGAATCTGTGATCTATTTCTAATTAAAATTTAGAATTTGATTTGAATCTTTCAAATCCTAAGATTAATAACTTTGAATTAAATTTGATCTTAACCATAGCTTAGAATTCGGATCAGAAATTGCAATGCTTTAGCGCAGGCTTACTGGCAGAGTAAAAACTAAACTATCAGACCATCATACTATATCAATTTTCCAGTTAATGAGAGAGTAAAAGCTAAACTATCAGGTTATCACGTTGTCAATTTACCAGTTAACGAGAGAATAAAAGCTCAACAATCAGGCCATAATGCTTTGTAAATTTACCAGCTCATGAGAAAGTAAACGATAAACAGTAAGACCATTATGCTCTGTGAATTTACCGGTTAGTGAAAGAGTAAAAGCTCAACAATCAGGCCATCATGTTGTCAATTTACCAGCTAATGAGAGAGTAAAAGCTAAACAATCAGGCCATCATGTATGTCAATTTACCAGCTAATGAGAGAGTAAAAACTCAACAATCAGGCCATCATGTATACTCTGTAAATTTACCGGATATTTAAAATGTACAAACTCATTTTCAATCTCCACACTTTTTTTCCCCGGTCACGAATCAAATTCGGACCAGTAACATAAGTATATAGAGACTACTGGCTGACCTATGGGATTGTTCTGCCAAAAAAAGCTACAAATTCCTAAAGAGAAAATGATATTTAAAAATAAAGTGTTACATAAATAGAAAGGTAAGACCATTTTATTTTCAAATGTGCCGATATTTTTTATAGGAATGCGAACAAAACATTCGGTACTGGTTTTTCGTGCGCACGTCTAGTGCAGAGAATGCCTAAATATTCTGTGCTATGAGAAAATTAGGTTTCGTTTGCACTTCTGTTTTCGTGTGCATTATGGTCTGGAGATCACACATTTGGTGCTGTGTGCATATCTGGCTTCGTGTGCATATCTAGTAGTTAATCCCGGCTGGATGTAATGAAGGCGTTTTTTTTGGATGAATTTATTTACCTCTCTTCATTTTATGAAAATGCATTTATATTTCCTCGAAACTATACCTTCCTCATTCCTACTCTACTCGCACGATTAAAATTAATGTAGATTCCTGGACGGGTAGTAAGACGCGGATAAAATTAAGATATTTTTCTTTCCCTGTGGGGTAAATCAACGATCTGGAGTAGAAATGTTGTGCTTGTCCTATAATCCATATGATGAAAGGTGTTTGTTACTATTCATTCTAAGTAAAACGTTTACACGGCACTTCAGAACACGTTCGCCGTATTGACAAAATAATAAACACACTTCAAATTAAACATCAAATATAGATTTTTTCCCCTACCTTACCCCGTTTTCTTCTCCCATTCGTATCAGAGCAAGAATTGGGGATCACGTGACTGTGTTTGTTATTGTCGGGTATCGGGCAGCCATTATTTACACATTTATTAGAAACCAAGTGTTACTATCGCTCTGTTTGCTGTGAATATTTAATGTGATGTGCTAAAATTGATTTTTACTAGCTCGCCATCTTACCAACAGTCCACATATTTACAATAATGGGTTGAAGATGAGGGAGGTAGAATTTACAGAGGAGTGTGGTCGTATGTAAAGGAAAAGTGAGAAATTATTTAAGAAAAACACCTCTTAAAAATCCAACTTGGATTAGAATCATAGGCGTGCGTAGGGTGTGGCTGATGGAGGTTCCAGCTAGATAAAGAGGATGGAATCCCCCAATCTGAGAATCTGTTTAGTTTTTTTTCTAAACAATTACAATAAATTAAAAACTAGAAAATATCGATGTTTTATTTTACAAGGCTATTCTTTGGAAAAAAAACCCTTTAGAAATAAACAATCCCATCCACCAACTGAAGAGTATAATTTCTTTTAACTCGTCAATAATGTAATATTCCACAGACAGCCTTTGTTCGATGAATGGCACCAACAGGTGTTTTTGCTCAAAATTTCATTTGTTAAATTTAATGTTTGTCTTGTATGTATAGTCGTTGGTGGCCCTCCATCAGCAAAACTTGAGTAACACCGCAATATGCACAAGACAAATATAAACGAACTGTTAAGATTAAAATATTAGATGGAATATTAAACGTAACATTGTTACTGAAGCAATATTTTATTTACGTTGGTATAATATAGTTTTTTTATTATAAAAACTGCAAATATATTTACAGAAGGTAACGCAAGTGTTTTTACAGTTTTTATATAATATATATTATTTTGCCAACAATAAATCACATATTTCTCCAGTGGCAACATAGAATTTAGTTTTCTGCACATGCTAATATCAACAGATCTTAAATGTCTATCAAGGGTGTCCTGGAAGTTTGTCAAAACTTTTTAAATAAGTAGAAACGTTTTGACAAAATTCTATGCTACTAATGGAGAAATATTTGATATATTTTGGCCAAAGAAATTTAATGCTATAAAAACTGTAAAATTACTCGCGTACCCTTCTGCCACACCTTAACTCGCTTTACTTTCTATCACAGCTTATGTTGTTTGAAGGACGGGAAACTACTTGTCTCTTCACAGACGTCGGATGCGGACGGACATCCATTGACCTCGGGGTTGATAGAATATTTTCAGTAAAGATCTAAATCTTTCTAATGAGTGAAAATGAGAATACTCATTGAATTTTAGAAATAAACACGGAATTTGGTGTGAATTCCGTTCTGAAAGGTCTTTTTCTTAACAAAACCCTAAGAAAGAAAAAATACCTTTCAAAACGGCCTTATATTTAATCAGTATTTTTTTTAGTACCGCATATTACTACTGGTTCAGGCTATACGCATATGCACTAATTACGCTAATGAATTGGGATGAGAAAGGTTGAATTTTAAGAAGTGTACCCACATTTGCGTGGAAGAAGAGTGGAAAACCATTTTGGAAAAACTACACTCACTCTACCCGAATGGGATTCAAACCCTGATTTCCCTGTCATCGACAAGGTGACACGAGAGTGGTGCCTTAGACCATGCAGTCACCGTAGCAGATAAAATCAATGTAGCCTATATCTATATGCATACGACTTCATTGTTTTTTAGGAAACAAAATATAAATCGCTTTTCAGGTGGGAATGAGGTATACTAATTAATACGTTCAGTAGCAAGAATATTAACGACTTGATCTTGGAGAAGGTATTGGGATGAAATGCACCTTCACTAGCATGGAAAAACCTCAGTTATACACCGAGTGTGGAAAATCCTCTTAATCATTTTGGCCTAGATTTCAACTTCAGCCTACCCGTCACCGGCTATCCATCTTCCTTTTTTTGAGGCTCGTATACATTAGGCGAGTTGAGCCTGTAATGTAACATGTATTGTAATGCTCGTCAGTTTGGACGTGGATGTTTTAATAAAATGGTATAAAGTAGATATATTTAATACTATAGTTCAGTAGTTTACAACAAAAGTTATAATTCACTTTTAAGAAACTGAAAATTCGAAATGTTTTCTTAAATGTATTCCTCATATATCTTTAAAACTAATATTTTAGATTGGAACCAATAATAAATAGCTTAAGGCCCTAGTTAATAAAACTTTTCCATCATTGTTAATTGAAAAATTAAGTAAGGATTTATTTACAGGTGCAGTCATGCAGTACAAGGCTTGAAAACTGGGTTGACGGTGATGAAGAGGTCAAGATTCGAACCTAGGTTGTGGGCTTAGAGGGTGATTTTATGCATGCGACTTAAAAATGTGATTTTACCATCCTATGCCTTCACTAATTCGGGTACTCTTCCTCTAAACTATCATTAACTTTCCTGCCTACAAGATTAAGCGGTTAGTAACTATGGTGTTTAACGTAATGTTGAAAGAAAATTTTACATATTTTGTTGGTGTAGGGGTTTGAACTCCTGACTCATATTCTGGAGGTCAGGGCTCAAACCAGGCCGAGTATTCTGGATAAGATCCTATCCATTAGTGGTTTCACATAAACTTTTCAAGAAAATGTTGGTACTCATATTCTTAGATAAGTAAACGTAAGACTAAGGGAGAGTAGTGAAATAAATACACACACAGTGCAAATAATTAACGATTAATAATCATAAGAGATTGCAAGGATCAATTAAAAATACGGTGAAAAAATCATTATAGCTTTTAAGACAAATAGGCTTAGGGCCAGTTTCATAGTCAAATTTAGTACGCCTCAAGTGCGGCGCTACACTAAATACAAGACGACACCTACCTAAACTCGAATGGAATGGGCCGTTCTCGCATAGGAAACTGGCCCATTCCATTCTGGTTTAGGTAGGTGTCGTCATGAACTTAGTGTAGCGCCGCACTTGAGGCGTACTAAATTTGACTATGAAACTGGCCCTTTAGTTTCTATCTAGAATGAAGTCTCGAGATAAACTGTTTTTGTGAAGACAAAAAGTTATTTTTGCACAATTAATATTAATATTTTAAAGAGGGGGAAGGAGCTATACTTACTTACTCTATGGCATTAGGAACTAAAAAGTTCATTGCTGCATTTACAAAAGTACGCCACCACATACTTATGAACTTTTAAAGTTCATTGCCGCACTCATAAAGTACGCCACCTATCCCTATCTTGAGCTAGTTCTATCCAGTCCACCTCATCACGCCCTCTTTCAGGTCCTTTCTAATATTATCCCTCCATCTCCATCTAGGTATCTCCAATGGTCTCTTTCCAGTGTGTTTGCAAGACAGTACACCGGACACGGTTCTAGGTTCTTCCATTCGCGCTGCATGTCCTGCCTACTGTATTCTGCGAGACACGGCTATCCTAACAATGTCCTAAGGGAAAGAGCAATGCACAATGTAAATGGTGTGTGTTTTGCCTGTATAATGTCCCATTTTAGTTGAGACTCCAAGTTAACTCAGCCCCTTTGCCAATTGATTATTTTATGTCTCAATTATTAAAATGAGGAACTGCATCGGACATTGTACTATTTTAAGAGTCACTATCGGCAACAGAATGGAATGAATGTGATTAGAAAGTTGAGTCTCGAGTCTCAATAAAGTATTTTGAGGTGTTCTTTTTCTTAAATGGTTTCCTCCTCTTTCGCCCCGCAAATGCGGGTAAATTTTCTTTAAGATCGAGAAATACGCGATTCAAAAAATAACATAAATATGCCTAAACGAGATACTATGTACAAAGTACAAGCATAAGCGAAAAGAGAGGCAATATGAGATCTGATATTGGGAACCTTTTAGCCATGAATTAACTCGACAATCTGAATCTGTGGATTTATATCGTACTTTTAATAAATTTCCCGCCAAAAACTAACGGGTATTTAGGGCCTTTCTCTAGACTTAGGGCAGGGCCTAGCCCCCACAGCCCATTCTGTCGAAACCCCTTGAGTCAGTATGAGCAGCTAGCTATACGATTGGCTCCCAGTAAACGCTGTGCGCTGACTAATAAGCTCTCATTAGCATAATAAGAGCTCACCTGTCATTTGAGTGTATCGCGTCATGGTCACAAATACAATAGTCACATAGCACATGTCCGGGACATTCCTGGATGTCGCAACTCGGCACGAGACCTGCATTAATTATGAGGGGCTTGTTTGTCATTTATGGAGGTGATTTATTTACTTTTAGGTTTAAACATTTTAATGTATGTTCAGGCTATCGGAAATTCACGTCAACTCATCCACTCTTTATTCAACTAGTGGGTTTATGCGGGTATAACGAACACACACACACACACACACACACAAAAACCAACACAAAAAAACACGTTTCACGCACGTTGTCTAATTTATTCGTAGCTAGGTATATAATTTATTATTGTTCTTAATTACTTATAATTATGCGAGTGGTGCTAGGTCCTAAAAACTGTGGCTGTAGGAGTGCGCGTAAATATTTTTAGTGAGTAAAAATTTTTGTAGTTGTTGAAACCAACTGCTTCAACCAGAGCGGTGGGGGGAAGGGGGGATTATGGCGTGATTCAACAATAAACTACCCTCTTGACCGAATGGTCTAAGGCTTCATTCTCGTGTTAGACTGGCCCATTGATGTTGGGGAGTTCGGGGTTCGAGTACCGGTTGGGTCTACTGAGGGTGGTATCATAAATGGTTTCTCACTCTCTTTCCAAGCAAATGTGGGTAGATTACCACTAAAATGCTTCCTTCCTCATCCCTACCCCCATTAGAGTAATTATTATAGATGCGTATAGCCTGAACAGATAATAAGACACGGTTATAAAAACCAATTTAATGAATTATAGCTACTACGGCAACAAACTATAGTAGCGTTCTGGTAGGAAGAACAGTATCTGAACAAAAGTTACTAAAACTATTTTCATGGTCTTGTAAGTAAAGCCATGTGATCTGCAGTTGTCACTTATGAATTATGATAGATATTATCAATAACTTTGAAATAATACTAACAATGTAACTTAATATTATCTATGTTGACCACAATAAAATAATAATAATACCTATCCGGGATTAGCAAGGCCTTAGTCAGGATGGGGGTTGGGAGTTCACCCCCCCGAAATTTTATGAAAAAAATATATATGGCTGTATTTACTGTTCAAACAATATCAAAATTAAGGTAAAAGTATAAATTAGCGGGCTGTATTACCATAAAAAGCACTTCAGGGCGTTTCTAGAGGTGTTTAATATTTATAATTTTTCCTAGCCTTCGGCATTTGGGGGATGTGCTTATCAAACCTCCTCCCCTTCCCCCTTCCCACTTGAAATTATTGACTGGCTACTTGGGGATTAGGAAGATATAATTTTTGAGGAAATCTATCTCATTTGCGTGGCGAACATTTTGAAGTGGGGGAGGGGGGGACGACGACGACCTCATATCCAATCAATCAAGTCAAAGCTCGATGTCCCCGTCTCCAGCAAACCAGACTAGATAAGATTGGTGCTTGCGTTAAACTAGACTAATGTGACTATTTAAATAAAAAGCTACTCACTTGGTTTAGCATCTGAGAACGCAACCGCCAACACAACAAAAAGCGCGATACCTCTCATTTCTTCTGGTGTAAATAAACAAGATATTATGCAAGTTCTAATAACAAATAAGATGATCTATCACTTTAGCGTCACTCAACTCTGAAACACAGAAATGAACTAAGCGCGCGACTCCAACTACTTCCACATATAAAGCGAAAGAATAAATAACTAGCGCTCTAGCGCCAACTAAAGCCAATCACAGCCTGTGATCTCTTCTGACGTCACAGCGACGCGACCAATCCCACAAGTCCATCTCTTTCATTCGAATCGTTCGAGGTGACTCAAACTCAAAGCAAAGTATTTCGCGCTGTGGCTGGATTTCTCTCTCTCTTTCTTTCTTTTCCAAGAACGTTTTCGGTCCCCGTCGATGGTGTATTTTTATATCTCTGACTAAAATGTTGTTTACTAATTGACATATTCATCCGTGACGGTATATTCATCTTCCTTTTTTGTACCATCCACTTCTGAGTCTTGTTTTTGCGTGTGTAATAAATACGGAGAATTCGCCTGAGGCGAATGCGTTCACTCTGGTTTGTCATTACATTTTGTTATGTGATTGGCGTGACCTTTTTTTATGACCATTTTAAGTCAACAGATATAAACTTCTCTTTTATGTCCACTATGTTTAGACACCCGCACTGGTGATCACGTCATTGACGGGGATGTTGAGGTTCGAATTCCACCTGAGGGTTTTAAGTTTTGATGTTTTTCCTAAATGGTTTCCCTCTCAACGCTCACACAAATTCGGGTTTATTTCCTATTAATAAATAATACCTTTTTCATCCCTAACTATATCGTATAAATATGTGGATAGTCAGACCTAATTGTAAAAATCGCAAAAAAAATAAAAAAATCGAGACATTGAAATCTAAAATATATAATGCACGCCTATACAATTTCGCAACTGTCTCATTTTATTAAGTGATTAAATCTTTTCCGCCTAAACGTTTTAAAATTATACAGTGCATCCTATATTTAGTTGTTTTGTAAATTTTTCCCAAATACGAAAAGTGCATTACAAAAAATTGAATAAGCCTATTGCTCTTCATACACTATTGAAATAAATTTGAAATAAAATAGCAGGGACATATTATTCGACATCAGGTTTGCTATGGGCCAAAACATTATTAAAATATTTGCTATGACTCTGAACTTTGAAGTGTGTAATAGATTATTATATTATTCAACTCCTTAGCTCATTCAGTAGCCCTTCAATCTGCTGAGTTAAAGGTTCCGTGTTTGATTCCTAGCACCCCTGTCACAATGACGAATTAACAGTCAATAAATTGGGTTCTGTGCTGGTTCTATTGTTTTTGTTTTGTTTTTAGCACTGCGTCTTACTACCCGTTCGAGTAAAACGTTTATCTACTATTTACGCTAATGATATTAGGGATTAGGGAGGTTATTATTTATAGGAAGTGTAGCCGTATTTGCGAGGATGGAGAGTCGAAAACTATTTTGTAAAAACCATCCTCAGTACACCCGACCAAGATTCGAACCTCGATCTTCCAGTCATCGGCAATCTAGTCTACTGTGAGAGTAGTGGCTTAGACCACACGGTCACCGAAGCGGGTGTGTTATAATGTTAAGTTCGTTTGTAAGTTCAGGAAATGCACATTACATAAGCATTGTAATAACAACAATAATAAACTATTATTAAATATCACATTTACGTGATAAATGAGGGGACATTTAGCCGATTAACTACACATTGCACAATATAATCATATTTATGTTTTTATCGGCCATATCTTCAAATTAGGAGTTTAGAAACTAAAGTTCACCTCAGAGGTTAAAAGTGATATGTTTAAAGTCAGCAGGTGACCTGGTGGTCTAGGGGTAAGGTGTCAGACTTCTGTGCTGGCGGCCGGGGTTCAATCCTCGGTCCCGGCAAAGATTTATCTGATTACCAAACCCTTCCTTCACCTCTGACAATACATCTTGTGAATGTGGGGAATGCCAGGCCTCCACCGTGGTTCGGATTTCACGTTAAACTGTAGGTCCTTCATTTCATCTCACAATCACCCTACCATTACACATTATCGTAGGTGCGTATAATCCGAACGGGTAGTAAGACGCGGTGCTAATAATAATAATAATAATAATATTAATAATAATAATAATAATTTAAAGTCAGCAAGGCCTTGATATTGTTAACAACTAATGTTCGATATTATATTAGATACTTATACTAAAATTAATATTAATAGCATCACTGCTCACCTACTAGGCTATTAGGCCAGCTAGATTAAATTAAAATAAATTAATTTTAATATATTAAATAACCAAGTTATTATAGTTGTTATTTACAGTTATAGCCGAATATAAATATCATATTCCTTAAATTGAAAAATGACACCTGAACATGGGGGTCAAACCTGGGACCAGTGAGCTATTCAGGAGTCATCCCATGCCCAGGTTTATTCTTCACTCATATTTTAAGGTAGAGTCTGTGATGAACGTGTGGAAATCGTCAGCTAAATATGAACGGTAAATATAAGCTATCAGATAACGCAGCCACCTCCGACTCGGGATTGCTTTGTGCTGTCAATAGTACAATGATAATTTTACGAA
Source organism: Timema douglasi (assembly GCA_901482245.1). Lineage (NCBI taxonomy): Eukaryota > Metazoa > Arthropoda > Insecta > Phasmatodea > Timematidae > Timema > Timema douglasi. The sequence continues at coordinate 102,134 of CABEEJ010002495.1, forward strand.
TGCACGTATCATAGGGGTTAAATAGCCAACTATTATAGTTGTTAAGTACGGTTATAACCGCATATAAATATCATATTCTTTGGAATAAAAAATTGCGGCTAGAAACGAAGTTAACAACTATAATAGCGTGGCTATTTAACCCATAATGATATGCGCATTCGTACAGCTGTCACTTCGTTATCTGATAGCTCGCGATCTTAATTGATTGCTCATTTGTATCTGACGATCTCACATGTCCATCACAAACTCAGGCTTAAAATATGAGTAAAGAATAACGACTCCTGGATAGCTCAGTTGTAAGAACCTTGACTCACCAGTTAAAGATCCCAGGCTCGAGTCCCGTGCCCAGGTGTCATTTTTCATTAAACATTATATACCGTAAATTAATTTCGATTGGATTGAGTAAGCTGAAGGTTTACTCTAATTGGGAACACATCATGAATTAAATTCCAGTTTAATAACCTTCCAAATATGAGGTTTGGTAAGACTTTCTGTGAGGGTTATTTAAATTTCACTGTATTTTCTCAAAAGCCAATCATTTCGGAAAAATGACCCGTATCGATGGGCAAACGGACTAAGGAGGCAATCTTGACTACTTTGGCTTTATGACGAGGTTCGAATTCTCGCCAAGTGTAATGAAGTGATTTCTCCTAAATGAATTACCAGCAATTCTAAGAAAATACGAGTACAATTCCTCCAAAGTCATTTTTTCTCATTCCTAGCCCCATCAGTTTGAATATGCGCATAGACTGGAAGGGTGATAAATAATACGTAGAACACGTAATTTTGGATTATGTTTATTAGCTAAATAATTTTGACTTCATCCAACTTCGAGCATTTGCCTTATGATTGGCGCACTCATAAGGGGTAAGGGGGCAAGAGGGCGATCCTCTCCATTCACAACGATCGCACATACCTTTAATAAAAGCTTAAAACAAATGAAGTAAGACTAAAATGTAAAGCATTGAAGATGTGTCGAATGCATAGGCTAAATTTTAAGCTAAACCTAACGACCGTATACTCAAAAGTAATATAGCACTATAAAATTGAAAGTGTCTTTAAGATTCCAGATTAGAAAAGAAGTACATAACTAATAGCATCAATACATTCATATTAACACTTTCTTTCAGCTGTTGACCTTAAGTAAGCGCGACTATTAAGTTTTCCGGTAGACCGCTGAAGTGGCCGAATGTTACAACTACGGAGTGCGGCGTCACCCCAAGTGTTACAATGAGCTGTTGAAGATAGGGAGATTGGGGCTCGATTCCCAGTCGGGTGTACTAAGGGTGGCTTTGCCTTAGTGATTTACCACTCTCCTTCCACGTAACTGCAGGTAGATTAAATCTAAAATACTTACTTCCTAATCCCTATACCATTAGAGTAATTATCATAGCTTGAACAGGTAGTAAGACACTGTGATTCCCCCCCCACCCCCCGTCCCAATAACCCCTACTGTGAGGTGTGGAGGCCATTCACACCCGTTGAGAACCAAGCATTTTAACTTACGTTTATGGTTTGGCTACCCCTGGCTCAGATATAAATACAATATTTGAGCACGAATTGACGTTATATTTAGATAATAATTAAAGAGTCGCTAGCTCCACGTCTGAGGAATGTGACTTTCCCTAGTTTCGTGACCACAATTTAAACACAAATGGTATCTAGGCCTGAGAACTATTTAGTCAGATAAGATTTTCCATTTGAATATCTTGCACAACTTTCTTATAATAAAATATTGTAGAGTGGACATTATGGAAACAAGTGTATTAACATCAGTGGTTAGTTGAAAGGGAGGGGGAATATATTATCCCTAGATTATCATAGCTAATACAACATTCGAATTTTGTTTTAGTTCGCATTATGTTTGGAGAAATGATGCTGGCATAGCTACAATAAGAACATGTTATAAAGAACACTAAGAGCTACAAAAGTTATTAAAACTATATTCATGTATTTAATAATAGTAATTAATAACGATAAGAATAAAAGATAAAAATAATAACAAATAACTAAAGAGTGATTAAAAGCAGTAACAATATGCAAAAAATAAATCAGAGTATTGTAAATTTAAATATTATGGGCAGGACCTCTACATGATAAATTATTGATATGGGATTTCATTAAATAGCTCTCTGAGCTTAGCTTTTCTTCAATGATAGAAGTTGAATTTGACGAATATATAATTGGCGCTATGGATACAAAGGCCAATAGCACTCAACTTATAATAGCTATTGAGAAAAAATAATTTTGGATTACGAGAAACCCAAAAAGTTATATGAACGCTACATGATCAAGGGCAAATTCGCAAGAAATTTTGCTATTGAATATATTATAAACAAAGAGGGCTTCACAATAAAGTCCACACGAGAAGAGAGTTTGGAACCCTAAGAGGTTTCGAATTCTGTCATAATCATAATAAATCCGGTTAGTAAATAATTTTTCATAGGACTGTAATGATACTGATTTGGACCCCTCTCATATATTAAAAAAGTCATGGATAAAATGCATTTTTCTTTAAAGTAGGATATGTAAAATATCATTTCAATACTTCATCCATGGAGAATCACGTGCTTTTCAGAAATAACGTCAAAGGATTGCGCAATTAAAACTTATTTTTCTTTCAAAAGTCAATTCCGCAGTATTTACCAAAAAGGAAAGTAACGCTAGCTCCCTCTACCCAATAGGAAACTAACCTTCATAACACCTGTTGCCAGGACTCTTTCGATTTGTTGGTTCTGACATTGGTCACGAGAGGTCCAAGGGGCAAAGCGTAGGTCATATAATCTGTTTGGGCGTATGAACACACAGAGTGCCAATACAAATTATACACAGTGCCGGTCGCATAAATCTAACAAATTATATCTTAAGTGCCGGTAGCATAAATATAGCAGTAGCAGTAATTCACAGTGCTACTAACTGGAATATGTAGTTCAACTAAGCTGTATCATATAAACTTATATCTTCAGTGCCGAAGATAAAATAACTTTAATAAATAGTGTGCAACATTAAAGGTCTTATTTATTAAGTTAAAATATCACATATAATTTCTTATCAACATAATTGGTGCTCGATCACGGGGCTATAATACCAATTATATCATCAAATACCGTACAGCTTTAATTAGTTCTTGATCACGGAGCAATTATCAGATGAATAAACGGTATCAATCGGTGCCCATCGCCGACCAGTAACACTACAGCACGCAGCGACCAAATTTCTTTGAACGTTTTCAAACCTAAGAGAGTAGGTTAAGGTAATGAAATTCCAAGCAACAGTAGCATATTCTAACTTATATCTAACCAGGGCCTAGTTAGTACAGACATAAAAAACGGTCAACTTTCTTAAATGATGAAGTAATAAATTTAATAAGTTCAAGTAATTTCAATGATTGGGAAATTACATGGTCAACATGATAGTGGAAATAAAGTTTGTTATCCAGGAGAACACCAAGATATAAAGGATGCGAACTATGTTTTCATTGCCCAATTTATAAGTAAAAAAGAAAGGATTAGTTTTCCTAGTAAAATATATAGATTTGGTCTTGAATTTATTAAAAGACATTCCATTTTCAAAAGACCATTGTAGAATACCATTTACATCATTATATAAATCTATACAATCTGCAATTGATTTGATAATTTTAAATAATTTTACATCGTCAGCAAAGAGTAAATAGCTAGATGAGTTCAAATATTTACCAATGTCATCAATAAACACATTAAATAGAAGAGGACCTAAATTAGAACCTTGTGGTATGCCACAGGGGGCTAGAAATGTATTTGAGGTGTGTGGATTAATTTTAATAGTGAATGATCTTTCATGCAAATAACTGCTGAACCAATTTACATATGAGGGAGAAAGACAAAAATTACCAAGTTTAGAGAGAATAATACTATGCTGATATAAGTTAAGTGCCTTACTTTGGTCAAAATAAATAGTATCAACCTGGCCTTGGTCAGAGACTTGAGGGGCAACATGCCCAAGAAATTCTACTAAATTAGTGACAGTAGATCTATTTTTTATAAAGCCATGTTGATTATCTGAAAGTGTTTAAGAGAAAAATTGGTCTATAACTACAAGCATTTGTTTTTTCCCCTTTTTTATAAATAGGTATGACAACAGATTGTTTCCATATGTAAGAGGAAAAGTTTCATTTGACAGGCTGATGTTAAAGATACAGGCTAATAAAGGACTGAAAATTCTGAAACAACCCTTAACAATAAAACTTGGAATTCAATCTGTCCCGGCACATCTTGAAAAACTCAATTTTTTATAGCATTAGTAACATCCAAGGGTGTAATTTGGCATGGATACAAGGGCGTGCTAGTTTCAATAACGGGGCAGGGTAAGACAGGAAAGGCTGAATTATAAACCGAATGGAATTAGGTCCCAAGCTCATTAGCAATTAATAAAGGATCCGCTATGATCTTGCCATTAATTTCTAGGTTAGACGGGCAAACTTTATTCACACGACTATTTTTAACAAATTTCCAAAATTTCTTGGGTTTGCATTCAATACTATTTTCTATTGAGTTCATCCAATTGGCTCTATAATAAAGGAAATTGAATTTATTATTATTATCATTATTATTATTATTTCAAAATGTTATCAATGTTGGTACAAAAACTGTGTTTTTTAAAGGTTATTTTTACGGTGTTATTATTGTGTATTATATTTTCCTCTTATTATAAAATACTAATCCATGTCATGGAAATCATTAACAACATAGAAATAGCCTTTTAGATAAAAATAGGTATAATGAAACTAGTATTTAGAAAAGCTTACTAGATTGATCTTACAGATATCAAAATTGATATCACCTGTTAAAAGAGCCAGCCAGCTGTATAACGCAGCGTTTTTAGAACTGTGCCTCGAGGTTTTCTTGGGCTCTGCCATCGTTATCTCAGGCTCCACGAGTAAAGTTTAGAATTATTCTTTATTTGTTTATCATAATATAAAACAGCATCATTAATTAGTAATTCAAAATTTTCAAATAAAAATAAAGGACATCTGCCTGTATCAACGAATTGTATAGAGAAAGAACAATGCATAGAAATTTTAACAAATTGTGCTTTAAAAACAAAATTTCAGAAGGAAATAAATCATATATTTTGGATTGATGTTTAAAAAATGAGGTGGCATAATGGCAAAATAATTTTATAAAAATGGAAATTGATAAAACTAAAGAAAAGGGGAAAATAAACCAATAAGAGTAAATTTGATTAAGAAAGCCCACCTAGGGAAAGAGGGACAATGTGGGAAGAGTCCAATGCACAAAGGTGACATCACCTTTCTTTCTTCTGTCTTCTCTAGTAGAAGTANTTTCCCTAGGTGGGCTTTATTCATTAAATTTACTCTTATTGGTTTATTTTCCCCTTTTCTTTAGTTTTATCAATTTCCATGATTATATAAATATTTTGGATTGAAATATCCATAGAATACCTTGAAATAAAGTATCAAATTTCTTTTTTACTCCTTTCACAAAAATAATATTTTGTGAGTAAATCTTTTTAATACTGATTACATTTATGGAAGGGGATTTGTACTTGTATGTGAAATTCATAACTACCAATATTGAAGCGCTTTGCGATCAAAAGAAAGCCCACGCGTGCCACTAATATGGACAACATATACTGATTTAAATTTTGAATTTGGCAAGTGGAACATTTTATATGTCATTTAATGTGAAATGTACTTTTGCTTTGAATAATTATTCAAGTACAGTAGAGTCTCAATAATCCGACCTAAACGGGACCAACAGGTGGTCAGATGACCGAAATGTCGTATAATACGGAAACACGTGAAGGAGGAGAGAGAGGGTCAGAGAAACAAATCTATATTACCGTAAATAGAAGTGCAGAATAGGTATGAAATAAGGTTAGTTAGAAATTTATTACTCTAAAATACAAACACAGTACTGTAATGCAATAAATTACAGAACTTTTATTTTATGTAAGCAAAATTTTGGATCTAAAATTACTTTAGGATGTACCTGTAGTTATCAACTTTTTTTTAAAATAGTACTGTACATTTATGCAACGTGGCAAACAAGGCAACAATGGGAGTAGAAATAATATTATGGGTGCGCGCGCAGCATAGCAGTGTGTGACTCACTCACTAGCATAGAAACGATGGTAGTGGGAGAATAATATGCATGCGCTTACTGCACAACAACGTAAATTGCACGTCATGAGAATGTGTCTGATTAAACCGAATGTCAGATAGCCGAAGGTCGGATTATAAAGACTCTACTGTATTAAGTTATAAAATACTTTTAAAATTTAGCTGTCTTTATTTAATGTTAGGTGACCTGGCGTTCTAGGGGTAAAGTGTCGGACTTTTGTGCTGGGGGTCTGGGGTTCAATCCTCGGTCCTGGCACAGATTTATATGATTGTCAAACCCTTCCTTCACCTCTGACAAGACGTGTATTAATCACAAATTGTGAATGTGGGAAATGCCACGCCTCCACCGTGGTTCGGATCCCACGTTAGACTGTAGGTCCTCCATTTCATCTCACAATCACCCTACCATTACACATTAGCTAAGTGCGTATAACCCGAACAGGTAGTAAGACGAGGGGATAGTAATAATAATACTACTAATAATTTAATGTTATTAATGTTAGTGTAAAAAATTCTATGAGGGCTCTAGTACGGAATTTTTCTGTTTCAAGGGAATTTTCGGTCAAAAAGATTTGGTAGCCCCTGATAATAATGCATGAATTGACTCGTGATCACAAGATTATTTATATTAAACGTGCGCGCGCTGTATTTTATACTAATTTCATAGTTTTGTTTCACAGGACATGAAGTTCTTAACAACAACGAAGCACCAGCAATCTGCTTAACAATGTAAGCTGCCAGCCAGAGTTACCTTGTGGAGCTAGTAGTGGATTTTGCACCCTTAAAACAAACCGAATAGTCGTTCGAGAAGTGTGAAACAGGTTATTTTTGATGGAACAAACCAATACATCCGTTCATTCAGGGGTGTTGTGTGCCAACATTCAAGTGGATGTAGGGAAAACTTGACCAATAATATGTAATAATAATAATAATAATAATATTGTTATAATAAATACTACACATTGGTGGGCACACGTACTAAACACCGAACTCGTCTAGTCTGGTTCTATTGTGACGGGGAGGTCAGGGTTTGAATCCTGGCTGGGTGTACTGAGAGTGTATTTTCTTATAATGGTTTCTCAATTTAACTTCACAGAAATTAGATTATACATTGAGTCTTAATTATACCTTCCTAATCCTTGCCCTGTTAGCGTAATCAAAATACAAATAGTCCGGACGAGTAGTCGAATGCGTTGCAAATAACTAGCTCCCGGCTATATAGGGGTGCCTCGGTGGATGAACCTGGACATCTGGACATGTGGAGCTGAGGAGCTGTCTATTTATGGAAGGTTAGTTCAGTGTGACGTCATAGCCACACTCTTCCAGATACAAACAAAATTTCAAGATTTAGGTACAGTTTTGAGAAGTAATTTTCTACTCGAGCTGTCAATGTGTTGCGGATAAATGAAAGTCAATTTTTATTTCCCTAAGATACGACACCAAACTTTTTTTTT
>CABEEJ010002496.1:0-69725 GCA_901482245.1 Timema douglasi
TATATATATATATATATATTTGTAATATCTGTGTTTTATTCCCGAGCGCCTCGTACTCATAATCAATAATTAATTACCAATTAAAAACTATTAATAATCAAGAGGGAGGGGTATACCAACATGCCCCCCCCTGTACTGCCAGAGATCAAGGTTCGAATTTTTGTTGGTGATGGTTTTCCACCACGCAAATGCCGCTCAAGTGTATAATAAATATATATTTATATTTGTAATATCTGTTTTATAAACCTTCTCAATCATCGATAATCGATATGTCTGGGACGTGGCGGGGGGAACTGGGGGGTTCCAAAGCCCCGTGGAGTGGACAGAGCTTGCTTGCACACACACACTCTTACAATCCACAAGTGTTTAAACCCGTTAGCGGAAAAGGGAAAAGTGTTTTGAACCGTTAGCAAATCAACACTGCTTAGAGGGAGGGAAGTCTATCATCGACAATTAAAAACTCATCACAATACTATTCTATATTTATATTCACTGTCTACGCCATGCACCGATAATCAATCATCGATAATAGACAATTAATCATCGATATATTTTGAGGCTAGGTTCGGAGAAAGTCTAGGATGTATACAGTCATGGGCATTGACCCGTTAGGGAATGGTGAATTCACAAATTTTGCGGAAGAGGTAAAAGTGTTTTGAACCGTTAGCGGGAGGGGGTTGGAAGTCTCGGACGTGGCGGGAAGGTTTCGGGGTGGGTGGTATGAGTGGGGTTCCAACACCACTTAATCGATAATCGACCATTAATCATCGACATGTCTTGAGGCTCGCTCTGGGACGTGGCGAGGAAACAGGCATGGGCATGTTCAAAGTTTGACCCAGGTGAAGTCACAACCTGTTTGCGGAAGATGGAAAGTGTTTTGAACGGTTAGCAAATCAACACTGCTAGGTTGGAAGTCTAATCAACATGCCGGACGTGGCGGGGTAGTATTCATTGTCTACGCTAGAAACAGAGCCGTGCATCGACAATTAATTAGCAATCATCAATCATCATGTCTGGGGGGCTGAAGGTGACCAGGAGGGTGGTAGAGGTTCTAGGGTTTTGAGCGGAAGCGGGGTTCTACATTCATACTGAAAATGGAATATAACTTTTTCATACTCAGATATTTCCCTTCATACACAAATGCGGTCTATATGTTGAACCACAACGATGTTTACTCGTAACTTTTTCATACTCAGATATTACCCTTCATACACAATTACGGTCTATATGTTGAACCACAACGATGTTTACTCGACAAGGAAGCTTACAACCATGTTCAAGGTCATACTGGGCCAGGGTCCCGGGATTACTACTTGTGTGTTATTGATACGCTTATTACTGTTCAGACAGACTATCTTATCGGTTAATAAAGCACACTAGTTTAATAGCAAAGGATGAGGAAGGGGAATAATTGTAAGTGGACACACCAGTGTTTGGATGTGATGAGGGGGAAATGAGATTGATATTTTACACGGCAGCTTACTGGAGAGTGGCAGTGTTTTCAATATAAACAACGTTTTATAATTGTGTGATTCACCTGAAGGGACCTGGGATCGATCCTTGGACCCTTACCCCCCCACCATTTAAACAGCGATGGGTTAGCGATTGGATTACTTGGTGCTGTGTCTCTTCTAGAATTAAGCAAGTTTGTAAATTGTGTGTTGATAAATAAAATTTATCTTAACGACGTTAAATACTCCAAAATTATTTTAAAAAGTAAATTTGGGACTGACCACCCTTTCTTAAGGTGACCGTGGGGGAGTTTTCTATTAATTTATATTGAGCTCGTTACCGTATTTAGATTATAGAGTTGGATTTTTTTTTCTAAGCGTACTATGGCATCTTTGACTGTGAGAGATGCAGTATTTACTATCTAGTTTTGTCGCCTGTATGTAGACTTCTATTCGCTCTGTGTGAAAATACGTTGTTCAGGGTATATACCTTGTAGCAGGCATGCCCAACCTTGACTGAAGTGAGGGCAACTTCGGCAAAATATTGTGTGTTTGAGGGCAACATCAAATATAAAATGTTGTAACATGAATGTTTAAAAACAAAGTTTAGTAAACCCCTCCTAACTACTACTAAACTACGTAAGTGTACATGTCAGTCAGTATGAGGAAAACTTTTTACTCTACTAAAGAAAACTACGCAAGCTACCACTAAAAGGTTAATGTACTATAAAAGTGTACAAACCAATTATACAAAAACGGCAAAAAAAATCAATTTAGTCCAAAATATTTCACAAGATTTTTATTTTTCAGCTCTGAAAATAGTTTACTCAAGAGTTTTATTAAATTATGGAGATTACATTTAATTAAAAAAAAAGTAGATGTTGTTTATCAAATGTAAAATTGTTGTCTGAAATCATTTGTGAATAGTTCGGTAACATTTAAAAAACACGTATTTCTATATTTTTAAATCCATCTCTGCATTTTTATCGCTTCTATTTTACTTTTCATAGTGAAAATGTTTGACTGGTTTCCTTGTAAAGTTAAATTTATCTGATTTAGAATAGAGACAATATCTGGCAAATATTAAAGTTTTGCATTCCAATTCCTACTATCAAAATAAAATTGCCAAACTGAATTTTTATTATTCAAAAAAATTTCAACTTCCGTTTTAATCTTAATAAACGACCAATAGTTTTCCCTCGCAACAATCATCTTAAGTTTTGTGTTAAATAGTAGCGATATATGGCCGGCACCAACTTCACACAGAGCAGAAAATAGTCTATAATTAAGAGCATTTGCTTTTATAAAATGTATAAGATTTACAGAAACCATCATTTAATGCTGTACTCACTTCTTTTGAAGTTGTTATCTGTGTATGAAACAATGAGTAGCCAGGCATTATGCTAGAAATCTGATATTTGCTTTAATCGAGAGACAACGCCGAGCAGCTGCAACATTAGTACATATTCTGACACAATTTTGCCAATGTAAGTAATTTTTTGTGGAAAATGAATTTATTTTATTAAACATATTTTTACTTGTGTCAGTTTCTAATTCTAAACAAAACAAGATTTCTTCAAATATATCTTCTTTATTATGGTCATTAACTCTCTCATATCCCAAACATACTCTTATTGTAAATGTCAGTAGGTTCATCTAATTGTAATACAAACCACGGAGCATTCTTAATATTTGTATTCAACTGCTCTTGAAGATCGTCCGCAATCAGTGTAGTCCTGTGACATAGATATTTCTTTGATTTTATTAGTCTTTGATATTCAAAATAATTCCTCGCAAATATCAATCATGCATTGTTTAAATAAACTTTCGCCTATCGTAAACGGATTCTTTGATTTGGCAATATGTAAAGCTGTTATAAACGAGGTTTTAACTAATAATCTATCTGTAATGGTTGTTTCATTTATGAAATATGAAAGGCCTCTAATTTTTCAGTTCATCCTTTTTTCTTACGAACAACTCTTGTTTGTCTTTATATTGCTGATACCGCGTTTGTAAATGCCTTCTTAATTCATTTGGTTTCAGACATTCATTTGAAGGGACTACACTGCAAACAGTTCTACGCCGATATATCCGAATTTTATATAACTTGTATTATATTTCCTTTGTTTATTTTTACACAAATTTTTATGTTTACAACTATTATTTTTCGTATCAAATACTTTTATATTATCCGTAGGATTATCACTATCATTACTTTCACTTCTTCATTTTGAACCCCTCTGCGCATTTATATTTTGAAAATTAAATGTATCTTGTTTGCTCCTTTTATAAGTTGGTAAATTATTAAAAAATCACAAAAACAAACAATAATCTAATATGTAATGTATCGTTACTTCCCCTTCACTCTAATATGTAGAGGAGGTAACCATAACTATTACAAAGTAAATGTATAACAAAGTAGAAACTGGGAAATATTTCATAAGAGAAATAAATAGGTAACAATAGTAGATTTATTATAAAAAAACATAAAAAGATGATATAGGGTTACAATTGATAAAAAGATTAAATGTAGGACCAAATAATAATAAACAGTAATAAATGTCCGTAATTGGTTAGGGAAAACATGATCCTCTTAGAAGTATAAAGGAAAACATTTAAGTTTTAAACTGACAAATATGATAGGATTTAACAACTCTAAAAATATAGGAACTTCCCGTAGAACGGGAGAATACGTGTCCAAGACGACACGGAATAGTCAAATGTAAGTTAAGTTGATAGAGAGTATTGGATTCCAAAACAGCCAGGATAGTGCCAGACTACCACCAGAAGGGTCTAAACAGAAAACATGGTAAATTAATTACTATTCAAAATATAATTGCAAATCCTATAGTTTTAGAGTTACTAAGCTAAATGTCGGTCAAGCTAGCTTGCTTGATTTGAAGTTAAGAACGGTCCCATAGACACACTAAATAATAAATGGTAAGAGGACGGTCTGTAAATTACATTAGCAGATGGCTAACAATCAAGTGTCAACACACAATTGTACTATGGCCGGTCCTTTCTCAGTGGGTACTGCTGGAGCACTCAATAGTACATTTAAACCATTACCCACTCCCTGGGGTATACATAAAATCTAGTACACACTAAATTTAAATACTTGGACAAATGAGGTGCCAACAAGGGGCAAAAGAAAATACTATCTGTGCGAGCCACTATACAAAACTAGCAGTGTTCCGCACTTTACGCACTCAAAATAGTAACACAGAAAAAGGGGTGCCAACAAGAATGCTGTGAGATACTGGCCTAACTATGAGATTCCCTCGGCGTCGAGGTGGTGAGAGCCACGACCCAAAAAATCAAGACCGCCAGTTTTTTCTTCAGGTGCTGGAGCAGAGATTCCTCCTTCGAGGATATAATTTAATGAACTACAGTAGAATGAACCTAGGTATCATCCGTTATATACTCTTTTTTCTGAATCTAAACAGGACCAAATATGGGCATGTAATGAGGGAAAAGTAAGGAAGGGGGGAGGTGGTAATAGTATAGAAAGAGTTGGAAGGAAGTCCGTTGGGGCAGCAGTGCTCGTAGTTCGAGGCATTGAACCAAATACTCAGAACTATAACCGGGACAAAACGCTACACCAGAACAGATGATCTACACAGCATGACAAAGAGCAGACTATTACAAGAAATATACAGGAATAGAAACAAGAAGTTTTACGAACAAAGCGACACTCACACAAACACAATCATTAGGTCACTAGGACGCTACCACCCAGAAGACACAAGGAAATACAAAAAACCTAAACTGGCATAGTGACAAACAGAAAAAAATATTTAAAAAACAAAAAAATTATTAAAAATAATAAAAAATAATAATAAGAACATCATTAGTTTTAGTTAAAAATCACTAGTTATAAGCATAAAATAAAAAAAGTCACTATGTCATGAAGCCCGGTGGACGCGGACTACCTTCTCGAAGGCACACGGTGCAACTTTCACGCAAAATCGCTCAATTCACGCCATTACTACCTTAGTCACGGCCGGACGCCACTGGGATAACCGTCTAGGTTGTCTACTCGCCAGAGGATAATCCTGGCGCCGCTGTTGGCCCCTTATGGGGAATGGAAATGTAACCATCCGTTTCAAACCAACTCCTAAAACAGTTAAGCCTACCAAACCATTCCCGTACTCACGTTACGCCATCACTCACAATCGATCATTCCTACGAAACCAACCTTCCTCATCCTAAGGGGAAAAAAATCCTTCCAAACCTCTTTACCACAGCGAGATCATTCACAATCACCACTATTTTCACTACAAGGGTACTAATTTATAACTTTGTATTTTATTGCAGCATCATTCAACGGTTTCACCCATTCATTGTTTCACCCTCACATCATGAGGATAAAGGCTAGCGACTGCTGCCTGTACTCACAAAGCATAATCAGCCCTTTCGCAGATGACCTAGCTTGGCGTAACTGTCAAGGTGGATATTCTGAGTCGGGCAACAGCCGAACGGCGCTGTTTTCAGTGGTGACCCACCCTGGGGAACCACCGTTAAGGAAGAGCATTAATAAATTGTCATTATTTTGGAAAGAGCATTTTCATCGTCAATCCCCATCCTTCCGCAACTATCCCTTACCTCCCATCGCGACTCACGTTGCCGGGACTGTTCCTCTGCCTCCCACCGCAACTCACGTTGCCGGGACTTTATCCACACTTCCCACCTTGACTCCGTGTTGCCAGGACTCTGTCCTCTCACCCTCCAACCTGATCGTCCCTTCCGACGGTGACCTCACGGGATGGGATACACCCGCCGCTCTGGCAAGGCCCACCGACAGAAGAGGACCCGCGAGATCGACGCCTAGAAACAAACGTCACCCGGAGACTGGACTTCGAATGATGCAACTCGTTACACCCGAAGACGCAGTTGGGAAATGGGCATATGCCTTTGATAGGTTGGGAATCTAGCCCGGGACCTCTAGTTCAGTAGCCAGGGGCTGACCACTAGACCAAGAGGCTGTTCTTGGAGTCGCTCGTGGCATTTTTCTAAATATTATATTAAACGCAGAGCTAAGTCCCCAATCATATAGTCTGTTCGTTATTGTAAGAACCTTGTAGGCCCTATACCTGCTTTGATGGCCACATTGTCTAAGGCTTCACACTCGTGTTGAACTAAACTGCCTATAACAGGGAGATCGGGGTTGAATACTGGTCCGGTGCACTAAGGTTTTTTTTTTTACCAAAATGGTTTTCCAATCTTCCTCCACACGAATGCGAGTACACTTAGACTACATCGATCTAAGGTGACACTTTTTTAAAACACACAGTTTGGTGTATGCACACATGAAAGTAACCTACATAACTCTTATATAACTAAGATTATTCCTATGACGATCATGCTATAAACTAGTATTAAGAGTATTATGAGTAAATCAAATTACTCAGCTATGGCTGCCCGCCAATGTTTAACCGTTCAATCATTAAAAAAGTTTCGGGTAAACAATTTACAAATTTTGTGTGGATACAATAATTAAAATTATCTGGAAAATAAATAAAATGGAAAGACCATGAATTCCATCGGTCTTTTATCTTTCGACACATTTATTTATTTATCGGAGTCCTTGTCACGGAATGACATCACTCAAAGCACAAGGTCTTGTGGCATCATTCCAAAGGACGAAACAAAACTCTCTTTAACTAGCCCTCCACACCGCCGGAGGCGCTTAGGCGCACTTCATCTATCCAGAAAACTCGTCCCAGTGGGCATACGGACAAAGGATTCACACTCTTGTCTGGTTTACCGGTGACAAGGGAGGTCGGAATTCGAATCCCGGTCAGGGTTACCGAGTTTTTCTACTTCCCTCAATGGTTTTCTACTCTGCCTCCATGCAGCCTAAACAACTTTTTAGCTCTTTCGGTTGAGTGAGATTGTTGCCGGCCAAGGTTAAGTTAGTTTGTAGGTCGTGTGGTAATATAGCTCTGCATTTAGAAAATGCTCGTTAGATGCTCCCAACCCGCACCGTTGTCATCATGCTCTAAAAAACCGTCAAACACGTAATAAGCAACACATGACTTACAAACGTGCTTAATTATACAACAGACAGCACCAAATATCCCAACCGTCAATTCAGCGCTGATAAATTGGGGAGAGGAGTTTAGGGGTAGATGGAGGAGGGGGGGGGGGGCAAACTCCATCTTCATCATTGATGAATTTTGTGGTCCAGCCAGGAATTGAACCCGGGATTATTAAACTCAAAATGATAATGCACTACACATCGAGCTAAGGAGTCTGGCCCGCCGGGCAATTTTAATAGATTCTAGTTTGCATCTCTGCTGGGTGAATCGGGAACGGTTTTCTATGTGATGTACCACTTTTGTGACACACATCCTCTTCAAACGAATGAGGGTGCATTTCCTCTATTACACCCTTCCAATCCCTACACCTTAGACTGAATTGTTAGTAATTTTGGTGCCTAAAAAACGCCCCCAGTTTCTCTCTCCAAAAATATAAAATATGCACCCAGGACTCGATATCGATACCTATTGCTGACGCAATCGACTACTGGCCTACTTGTTTCAAACTACTATTTATAATTATTTCGCTATCACACCGGAAACTGTATGCTTCCAACGGAAGAGCTCTTCCCCTCCCACACCTTCCCACCCCTGGAGGGGTTGATCTCGAAGGAAGAGTCACGTTTCCATTCCAGGGGCTCCCTGGCGGGGCTGACCTTGTGTGACGTCACAGGATATCCGGGCAACGAAGAGGACGAATTAGGTGGATACAGGAAATTACGTTGACTATCAAACAACATATTCGCTCATATCCTTTGGTTTAAACTGTTTGAATATTCTTCCACTTGTGCGCTGTGTGTTCCGGGAACCTTGTATGCATTACGTGCTTTAAAACAAACTTTTATTTGTGAAAATAATTAAGTCATTCCTTAGCGTTATTCTTTCATGACTGTTTGGTAAATATATCTGAAAATATTCAGTAATTTCTCTTGATATTTTCAAATTCCCTTAAAGTAAATTATTAAAAACTCGTCATTTTTTAAAATCTGTGTTTTAAAATACCGTAGCCCTTTATTTTATATCTGCCCTAAGTTTAATAACAAAACATTTATGATCAACGTGGAAATAAAAATAAAACTATTGAGGACACCCGGTCAAGGTTCGAATTCTGACCTCACCGTCTATGCCAAATTAAATAAAGATTTTATGTTTATATGGAAGAAATATTTTATTTTATTTGTCCAAAAAGGTTTGGCTATAAAAACTGAAAAAACCACCTTTTTTTTTGCGTTCCCTGCATGCCCACCTTCAACTAAATGTCTATGAAAATGTCATTGAGTTTTTTGTTTAGCAAAAAGCGCGAATCTTCAACGTTAAACTATTAGCATGAATTAATAAAAGTAAAGTAGAACGATATACATAAATCAAATAAGATAGGTTGGTTGCCTCTGGTCTATCACCTTGCTATTGTAGGCCTACTACTCCATTTAAAAATTGCGACATCTTGTTTTGGAACTCCCTAGCAACATGTAGCTTTAATTTGTGAAGTTAAATGGAGTGTGATAATGGGAAAAGGGATGCTCGTTGATGATAATTAAATTAGTGCAGCGAATAAAGGGTGGGACACTGTCTATTAATAATTCAATGACGCTGTAAGACAGGTTGTGTAAACACTTCACAGACATTACGTTCGCTACTCTCATAAAGTGTTCATCATATTTTATTCAAAGTGTAAGCCGTCCTGAATTTAACAAGATTATCGAAACTATTTTCATAAATATAAATACCGACAAGGTTTAAGATCTATTTAGTTTTTTTTTTATGTATAGATGCATACATTTTAGTGAAATGAGCCAGCATTAGTCTATAAAAGAGATGGGAAACGATTATATGGGAATATAAAAAACACGTCTGGTTGGGTGTCGATAGGAATATAAAAAAAACACGTCTGGTCGGGTGTTGATCACTGATATTTCGTATAGCTCGGATGTCGCATTGCACCAACATTGGCGTTCGCACGGTATTGGGAGTCAGCAAATAACTGGTTTGCTGGTGACGCGGACGTCATGGTTAGAATTTAGACCACTGGATGCAGTTTTCCAAATGAGATTTATAACCTTTCTCTTCTCCCCTCAACCTCTCTTCACACAAATGCGGGTGTACTTTCTCCCTCCTAAGCCCTACATCAGATCAAGTCCTTAGTATTGAACGTGCTACTTCTATTAATAACAATAATAATATTTCGCATTGCCATTTACTCTATTTATTAATATATATTTCCTACTTGAACCAATTAAATTTATATAAGCCCATGTATTGATGATTAATGAGACATTTTAAATACTATAATGTAAGACAGGCCGGCCCAACTGGCGGTCCGCAAGCCACATGTGGCTCTCGTGGCATATTTTGAGGCCTGTGACACACTAGAAAAGTAAAAAAAGAAAAGAATAAAGTATAACATCATCCAGGAGTATGGAGATAATTTGTTTAAAAGTATGAACTAAAAAAAATCGTTGATACTGTATTGGCTCCGCACACTCTTTAGGAATATAAAATAGGCCCTTAGCTAATTTCAAGTTGGACAGCCCTGATGTAAGATATTTAAAGCGCATCAATATAACAATGTTTTAATAACATGGTTAAAATAATATATTACATAAATATTGCCATAACTTTCAATTGCCACGAGTTTAATTGACCGTTCACTTGCATTTATATACATTTAGCTCTTAAATGTAACAGTAATTATGTTAATAATGTTGACCTAATTATATTAGAGAGGGCACACGTGGCTGGTCGTTGCACTTGGTTGCACTCCACCCGCCAGCCCAGCACCAAACCCTTCATGTTGCTTCACGACCCGCACCGCATTTTCTAGCAAGTGGCTTCACGACCCGCACCGCATTTTCTAGCAAGTGGCTTCACGACCCACACCGCATTTTCTAGCAAGTGGCTTCACGACCCGCATCGCATTTTCTAGCAAGTGGCTTCACGACCCGCACCACACCGCATTTTCTAGCAAGTGGCTTCATGAGCCGACCCGCACCGCATTTTCTAGCAAGAGGCTTCACGAGCCGACCCGCATCGCATTTTCTAGCCCGAGAGCCGAATGGATGCGCGCGCCACTGCACTCCTGCCAAAGAAAGTAGTGTTGTGGAAGCCATGGAAGAACAATGTTCTACTTGTTCGAGCTCTTGCAGTGATGAGGAAATTCTTCTTCTTTGTCTTCAGGAAAAGGAGGAGAAAAAGAGAAGGATTTTTATTCTAAAGCACTAAGCTTCGACAGCATTGATCAGTCTGCTTAATATTTTTTGAATAATTGATAAATGCATATTATTGTTACAATACTCTAGATCCTCAGGATATTGTACAGCGAGTGAAATTATATTATTAGTATCCAGATCGTAAAGTTGGCAATGCTGCTCAAAAGTATCAGTGATCTGTTTTTCGAGATAAACACTCCAGGTGGCGATAGTTGAACCCTTTGAATTGCAAAAGCATCAACAGTGACTAATAAAATATCTATTGGCGATAAGGTTACTCACAGGAGCAGCTATATTCCGTTCACAATAGGTTTTTACCTGGATGACAGTTCGAAAATCATATGTTTAAGTTTTGTGTTGCCAACACTTATAAAAGATCACAGTTTTGTTATAAATGTAAAGATCTTTAATTATCTGTTATATATTGTATTTAAAATAACGTAAACTTAATGTTTCTCACACTATTTCATTTTTTTAAATAATTTCTTTTTATCCAACTCGAAACAATATTTTAAACATAATTAAAATTACTTATTTTTCGTTTTGGAACGTTACTGATTTTGTGTATTATAGTGCATACATCAATACCTTTTAATACAGGCATCGTAATTACTTGGAAAAGAGAAAATTCTTGTCATTTTTTTACACACAATAAATGATTTTATGATTATTTTATCGTATTTTGAAATAATTAACTAAATAAAATATTTTCATCAACTGCGCGTCCGCATCATTGTAAAAAACTTGTTTACCGTTATGTTCAATCATATGGTTTGAATGCGTTAGTCGCCATTTTGAAGCTATGTTTGTTAGAAGTTTTTGTGAAAGTGGTGTGAATATTTTTTTAAGTGGAATAAAACTATAAATAAATTTTGTGTTCGACCTCAAATAAATATATAAATAATATTGTCCTAAATTACTGTGGTTAACTATCACATTAATATATCACCATCTGTTTTCATTACAGTCATCCAAAGTGATAGGCGTCAGCTGTTGGCGTAGTGATATATTAGGGATTACTTTTAGTAACATTTAGAGCTGTCATCCAGGTAAACTTAGCTCGTGAATGCCTTATATTTCTTGTCCATTGATCTAATGTTTCAATAAAAATTATTTGATAAGGAGCCTCTACTTGATCACTTTGTATGTCGGTAGCCTTTCTTCCTAAAGTGAATTTATTTACAATAATATCGCTTAGGATTTTTAACTAATGCACTTTATTAAACCAAGCATAAGATTATTGTAACTAATAAAAGGAAACAATTTTTATATTATTTATAGAACGAGTCCTATTACAAAATAAGTTTTTATTTTTATATTTACTTGCATAG
This sequence comes from Timema douglasi, assembly GCA_901482245.1. NCBI lineage: Eukaryota > Metazoa > Arthropoda > Insecta > Phasmatodea > Timematidae > Timema > Timema douglasi. Next base: position 12,030 of record CABEEJ010002496.1, read on the forward strand.
GTTTTCGATTATTTTAAGAAATTTGAGTTAGCTATTAATTACGGAGAACAAAGTTTTAAGTCAGCTAATAATTAAGAAGAAGAATGTTTGTTGTTCAATCCGCTTCGGAAGTTCCCGAACATTTTATTTCCGGTGGTAGGTGGCTACACGGTCCGCACCGAGCAATGCTCTCTCGACGATTCGTCTTTCAACTGGTCTTGACATGGCGTTAAAATATATCAGAGTTGTTTTAGTTGTGGACAATTGAAAAACACGTTTCGGTGTATGAATACACGAAAGTAGATCTTGTTGCGTATGGACCGTCGTATATAGGCCTATTTTACACTAAGCTCCAAGGCTACTAGCTGCTTAATTCAAAATATAGTGATAGGTAGAATAAATTTGAAAGAATGGCACCCGCACTATCGTAGAGCGAAAATGAGAAAACCACCCCAGTACAGCAGGTCGAAAGGTATTTATTTAACCTTCCCAGCATTGATTACGAGCTTGATCTCTTAAGCCGGGTCCCCACCTCTATCAGGTGCTCTTATCGTATCGTCCCGCTTCTAGTCGGTATTTCACCGTCTCATCAAAGAAAGCTACGGGGTGAGAGTACGACAAAGCTAGACGTGCTCCGAACCAAACACTGCAGTGGGTCGGGAACACACAAAGTGATGGAAAGTATGTGTCGTTTCAATTATCGTGACGGAACGGAGATCGGATCTGCCCAGATTTGGTCTCAGCCGTGTCCGTGGGTATCGTCACCCACTCCAGCCCTGATTGTATCGGGGATACGATACGAGGACATGATACGAGCGTGAACCCGGCTTTAGATCTAAAGGTCACCAGTGCGAGTTTGAACCATCAGTTAAGAGCTATGGACCATCAGCTAAGAACTACTGCTCAAGTTGAAAGTCTCGGGAAGAATTTCGTAGCAATAAAATATTTTCTCGGAAGTCGGCCTCTTTTGTTAGGGGTCATTTCATGGCTTGTAGGTCGCGATGCCATCTTAAAAACCAAGTCGGCTCTCTTTAAGACGTCCCTCTTGTTTCTTAATAGGATTAATTGAGTATTTCGGTCTTCCGTATTTTATTCAGGACAGAGGTGCGTTTAACATGGTCATAGGGCCGGGCTGGACTTGGCAAACCAACACGTTCATTTTATTTTAACGTTCTACTGCAACTATAGAATAGCATCGACTTGAGCTATCTAATCTAAAAAAAAAAGTCGAGGAAGAGGGATTGTAAAGGAACTAGTTCATTATTCGCTTGGCAGGGGAGTGGAAAACTATAGCGCAGAAGCTAAGCCTATACGAATATCCAATCATCTTGATCATTATCCGTCACTCTGGCTGATAGAAGGTTTCTTGTATTGTGGGGGTTGAAGGGGTGGTGCTGCTAATACCATTTGATTATCTAAGAGTTTCAAATAAATTTTTATATTTATTAATATTGTTTTAATATTCATTGCTCACCGGTTGCCTTAGTCTAGAAATTTCCCCCAACTTCTCATCGAAAAGAAATTAACATATAGCAAATAACTACCGTAGCTCGAAACTTGCTTTCTTAAATGCGATTTAGAATTCAACTTCTCATAGGCGGTTAGTAAATAGTCTATAGTGTCAAACGCAATAATTTAAAAAATATATCCTGACTTATTTTAAGCAGCGTTTGGTGTCTGAATTATAAGGAAATTAAAAAAACACTGTCCGTAATTCTATTACAAACATAATAATAATAATAATAATAATACAGAGTGTGTATATAGGTGGTTATCCCTCGCTGCGGCTTCAGGGGTAACTGGTTGATGTCACTATGGTGACGTTGAGGTCAGACACGTGTGGGCTTTGCCGGAGTGGCGGATGTTGACCATCCCGTGGAATTGCTGGTGACAGGGTCAAGCAGATGGGAAGGGTGGAGAGGTAGAAGTAAGGAGTCCCGGCAACACGGGTGTCACGGTGGGCGGTAAGATGGAGTCCCGGCAACGTGAGTTGCAGTGGGAGGTAGGATTGAGTCCCAGCAACACGGGTGTCACAGTGGGTGGTAGGATGGAGTCCCAGCAACGTGAGTCGCAGTAGGAGGTAGGATAGAGTCCCGTCAACGTAGTCGCGGTGGGAGGTAGGATAGAGTCCCGGCAACGTAGTCGCGGTGGGAGGTAGGATAGAGTCCCGGCAACGTAGTCGCGGTGGGAGGTAGGTTAGAGTCCCGGCTACACGGGTGTCACAGTGGGCGGTAGGATGGAGTCCCGGCAACGTGAGTCGCAGTAAGAGGTAGGATAGAGTCCCGGCAACGTAGTCACGGTGGGAGGTAAAGGATGATGGCGGAAAGAGGGGAAGTTAAGACAAAATTGCTCTTTACAAAACACAATTTATTATCTCTTTCGTATAGGTGGTTCACCAGGGTAGGTCACCACTGAATCGGCCCCAGAAATCACCGTGTTATATACCCTCCATTGCCGCCTGGCCTTGTCCAATGGGGGAAACAGGGGATTCCCATTGGTGTATGTAAACGTGAGAGACAGTGTCCATCACGCGAGCCAATAGGAACAATAAATAATTGTATAGCTTCCAACGAACTGAAATATACTGAGGCAAGCGCATTTACAGCATTAGTCGCGGAGAAACAAGGTAGGCCTACTTCGCGGGGGGAGTCGCGTAATAGTGGTCTCGGGACCACAATATAGAAAAACGCTCCAGTAGAACTCTCTCTAATTATAAATACATTACCATTATTTGTAGTCTACCTCGGTGGTCTTGGGGTAAAGTGCTCGCCTTAGGACCCTATATTCGTGGGTTCAAACATAGTCAGAGTCGACGGATTTTTCTTGAGTGATAATAATAGGTAGCACAACTTCCTTCGGAGGGGAATGAAGTAAATCCATCGGTCCCATGTAGATTGTAGCATGTAAAAGAACCATGGAAGGTATGTAATAACACCTTTCATGGCGAAATTGGTAGGCCCTTTTGCTCTCGCTCATAGAAATGATCGTGTGGTGATAAAATCAGTCGATTCAGAAAGTGCACGTTAAATACCTCAAAGAAATAATAAAATAAAAGTATTGGTTCTTCTTACACTTTAGCTCAATCGCAAGGAGGGTTTCCTACTCAGCTATGGTCTGGGGATTATTTTCCAGCAAAGTTTAACTACCTATAATTAGTGGAATTTTGTTTTACCGCTGCAACCTTTAGTCCTTACACATTGATGCGTTAGCGTCCTAAGGACTCTAATGTTATCTAACTTCAAGATTTAAATAAGTCCGTAACGTTGGTATAATCAAACTGTCTAAAAGGTGAATATTTTATATCGTTTTATAAAAATAGTTTAAACTCACTGCAGTTCTTTTCCCCCCAACTTAAAATTGCCCACCCCTGTAAACAAGACGTTTCACTCCAATGTATCATTCTAAACTGGGGCGAAATGTCGTAAAATTCATCACAAGGAAGGTTTAAAACAAGTGTTTTTTTTTAAAAAAAGGCTGTGTTTTTTAATGTTTGTGAACAACTGCTTTTGATCCAAAGTTTAGATTGCTCTGTCCACTGTTATGTGAAAATGTTTCTACAACATTTCACAACCGTAGTTAAATTCAATGTGAGCACACCAGTAAACAAGTTTATATCCGTTGCATCATTTACATTAATAGAACTGAATAAGACAAAATGGAATTCCCGTTACCAAGTGAAAGTGTTAAGGTGGGGATATAATGAACGTGAGAAATGTGCAGTGTTACTGTAGTGTTTATAGCAAAACATTTATTTGACCAAAATAAAAATAAATATTGCTTCACTATAAACACAGAGCTTAGTTTTCTTCACCATTCTGATATTAACAGTTGTCGAGTATCTGTCATATTATCATTAGACGACAAACCTTTTAAATGATTAGAAATAGTTCTCATTAAATTCCAGACATCCTTAACAGATATTCAACAACTGTTGATATCACCGTGTGAAGAGAATTAAACTCTATGTTTGTACCGAAGAAATGCTTTATTTATTTTGACATAAAACTGCAAGAATTTTGAACTTTTCTCGCGTTCCCTACATGCCCTCCTAAGCATAAATACCCGCTTCTTTGATAGAATGGTTAAAGGCGTCACTCTTGCAATACGAGGGTGTTTTTTTCCTAAAGGGTTTCCAACTATCCCTCCACACAAATGCGGTCACGCTGCATCTAAATTGGTGGCCTGGCGGTCCAGGGGTAAGGTGTCAGACTTCTATGCTGGCGGCCGGGGTTCGATCCTAGGTCCCGGCAAAGATTTATCAGATTACCAAACCCTTCCTTCACCTCTGACAAGACATCTTGTGAATGTGAGGAATGCCAGGCCTCCACCGTGGTTCGGATTCCACGTTAAACTGTAGGTCCTCCATTTCATCTCACAATCACCCTACCATTACACATTAGCGTAAGTGCGTATAACCCGAACGGGTAGTAAGACACGGTGCTAATAATAATAATAATAATAATGCATCTAAATTCAGCCTTACTCGTCCCTCACACATTAGTCTAATTAGTACATATGCGTTACCCGACCGGATAGTAATACCTGCTGCTAAAAAAAATAAGTAAAGGGTGGTAAAATTAATGGAAATTTTAAATTTAATCATTGAAACAATTTTTTTTTTCGTGTTTTGCATCTAACAGCCGTTTAGGCTACGAATTTATTCATACCCAGGTAGGGGGGAGGAAGGTGGAATATATAAAAAAAGCACCTGAATTTGCGTGGCAGAAGAGGGGTAAACCATTTAGGAAAGGTGCACCCTCACTACACACTACTCAAATTTGAACCCCTACCTCACCATAAAAAAAACCCAGATGAGACTGACTTCATTGTCTGCGTGCCCACCGTTGCGGGCTCTACGACTAAACAAATTTAGTAAAACGCCTCAAGCAGCGTTTTGTTATATTTTAACATACAAATAAAATCGCGCTGTAATTTTGAGGGGGTTGATGTTAATGTTGGTGTATTGTTTGATTTTTTTTAGTGTCGAAACTAAGTTCGTGTATACTGGCTTAACCTAAATTCTAAGAGGGAAGAATGGGCCGGAATGATTCACACGTGAAAACAACACTCCACCTGGCCGAGACTATGAATGGAGTGGATCTAGGTTCTTAAAACATTCGTTTGAATTACTAAATGGGTTTTATTTAGTCAGGGACATTTGAATTTTTGGATCAGGAAAATGTTTTCTAATATTTTGTGGCTTCCTGTTGGTTTAGACATAGAATTAAAAAAACCACTTATGAATCACATAGAAATTCACACTCAATCCACCCTCCCCGGGATACGATCTCGGAATCACTTGTCACCGACGACCAAGGCCAATGCAACTCTTAGGTCATGCATTTATATTAATTAAACTAATGCAGTATATATCAGGAAGATAGAACTAATGATAAAATGTACCCTCATTTGCTTGGAGGTAAAGTGAGGAACCCATTTAGGAAAAAAGTCCTAGTTACAATAATAATAATACTTACTAGCGGTTCGGGTTATACGCTTAAGTACTAATTACCCTAATGGGATAGGAATTTAGAAGGTTGAATATAGAGGAAGTGAACCCGCATTTGCGTGGAGGGAGAGTGGAAAACAATTTAGGAAAAACTACCCCCAGTTCCCGCGAGTGAGATCCGAACCTCAATATCTCCATCCTCGGCAGTCTAGTTCAACATGAAACCAGCGCGTTAGCCAACTACGCCATCGAGACGGTTTCCTAGCTACACCTGACTGGGTTATGAACGCCACCCTTTCTATCACTGGTTAAACCATACCAAACGAGCTAGATATTTAGACCGCGTGTCCACCGGTACATGTTTGTATCGAAGATATTATGTTGTACCTTTTTTTACCACTGTAAATTTTAGGAGCACATTAAATAACGGTTTTCCTTCTGGTCATCAAGTCGTAAGGCTGGTCTTAAAATGTTTTGTTCGCGTAACCCCAGATATAATGGTTGTATCCTGATTGCGAACAAGTAAAAGAGCAGCTCGCGAGAATTCCTACGTGAGGGTGATGACACGGCTGGAGGGGGTTGCTGGCAGCATCCACCTGCCACCGGGGCTTTCCTCCTGACCAAGCTTACACTAACCTAACCTGACTGAACCTGACGTAACCTAACCTTGCCTGGAGATACTCGTGTATGTAATTTAGTTAAATTAAGATTGACGAGGCTGAAACTACGTACGAGTGTTAGGCCCCCGTGGGTCACCCCAATTATCAATATTGGAGCGGGATGGAACAGCAATTAGCAACATGGCGTGTCCGCAATCTGAGACTCCTCCCCATATATCAACAATTGAATGTTCGCAATCTGAACTGTTTGCAATCAGAACTGTTCGGAATCAGCAGACCACCAATATCATTTCTCTTTAACTTTGTTCCTCTTAGGTTGTTGGAGTATAATGTAACTTACGCATATTCTATAATCTACATATCCGCCTTGGTGGCGTAGTTAGCTAACGCGCTAGCTTAGTGTTGAGCTCGACTGCTGAGGATGAGGAAATTGAGGCTCGAGTCTTGGTCAGTTGAACTGAGGGGGGGATTTTTTCTAAATGGCTTTCCACTCGGCCTCCGCGCAAATGTGGGTTCACTTCCTCTAAATCTAACCTTCCCGTTTCCTAACCCATTAGCCTAACTATTACTTTCTGCTGGGTGCACCATTGCACCATGGATAGCGAGGAAGAAGAGAACATTTTAATTTACCCTCGTTTTCTTGCGAATGGACATATCCTACTGGCTACAGCTAGACAAAGTTACTAGATTTGCTTTCACGAATCACGAAGCCCTATTCATGCGTCAAGTCATGTGACCTGCAGCTGCCACCTGCATAGATAATCAAATAAAATTAATAATATGATAAAATATCGTTATTTGTTGTTTCAAACGCTATATCTATATTTTCTAAAGGGTGCTTCAAATGTCCATTTGTGAGAAAATCAAACTATAATAATTATAGTTCCGCCAAGTGTGTCCTTACCGCGATCCGCCACTGGTTTGTGGGAGCACTTAAGACAAGCATTCGAGTTCAAAATACAAAAATAATCCATCACTCTCTCACAAATATTCATTTTATTATTTATTGTCAGAGATCCACTATTTTTGTCGTGAATATGCAAATCAATAAACTTGGAGAAAAGATTGAAACCGGGTGTAAAGTTGAACCTACTAGAGACAGAATTATAAAGGGCAAAGATGGCGCTATGAACAAATCAAATTTAGTGTATTGGCGAGTCACGGGGTCTAGCCCAGCACACATGAAAAATAAAACTATGATTGATACTAGCTATATTTTAAAATTCTGTTTGCCCTGAAAGGTCCTACCTTGGACTGATAACAATATGACCCTATCTTATCATTTATACCATAGTGACGGAATAATTCAAGGTTATCTTGCTACCTTTCGTGGTAAACGTAGTGTACATCCGCCCGGGATTCTAACTCTGACCTCCTTTGTCACCGTAACTCTTTATAATGCGATAGTGATCACCGATGTAGGTCACATGCTCTGATAAAACAAGACAACAAAAAGAGGTGGGTGAAGGGAAGATAAATCGGTGCCTCTTTCTTGCACCTCAGAGAAAACTCTCCTCCTTTCCAGCTCCAACGAGATTCGTGATGTTTTCACAGAATCTGGGGGTACGAGGGATGGAATACTTATAGAGAACTGCTGTTCCCCCGGCTTGGCTTGTAAGTTAACCCACCAAGTACGTCACAGAGTTGATTTGGGTTCCCTCACTGTTAATTCTTCCTACACTCTAAAACCTCATTATTGTTCTTATTGTATATACACTATAGTTAGTGTCATTTTTAAAGTGCGTCTTCGAATCCTATTTCTTTTTCGACCAACGCTCTTGATGGCTCAGAAGATGATTAATGATGGTATAGTAAAGATGAAGACGGCTCAAAGAATCCGACTCTGAATGTAAAGTACACTCTAATATTGATTCAGATGCAGGTATCGACGGCTCAGGGAATCAGACTGATACTGCTTAAAAAGGAAGTATTGAATAACATAGGCCTACTGATAAATCATGCACTACGTTATTGTTGTTGGTAAATTGAATTTTGTAATAAACATATTTCTTAGCAATACGGTGTTTCAGCATTTTCCCCCCTTAGGATCAAAGTTTTTTTTCTGTTGGTAGTAATGGCAAATTAAGGTGCGTCTTACAATCGTTGGCGTCTTAGAATCGAGCACATTTTTAGAACGTATATATAATTCGCAGCCAGGGAACCCAAATTAACTTTGTTACGTTCTCGATGGGTTCACTGTCTACAAACCAATCCGGGGAAAACATTTCTCTATTCTATAACTGGTACCCTAGTCAATGTGCTCAAGTGCTACTATCATGCGCTCAAATGCTACTATCATGCGCTCAAGTGCTACTACCATGAGTTCAAATGCTACTACCATTCGTTCAAATGCTACTACTTTTGACTTGCGGTCAAGTGTTTCATAACCGTCTTCAGAAGTTGTCCTTGATGATCAATTTACCAGCTGGTTTCTTTAATTATGTTTCTCCTCCCCCAACCCCCTCTTGTGCTTGACCTGACCTAAGTAAAGTTAAATGGTATTAAAGAGGAGACGGCAACCATCACAATCTCTGGGTGGTATTGTGACGGCTTACATCGTTTACACTTTGGTAAGCACGTCGTTGTTATTTTTACCAACTATCCCGGCTATCCACAACTCGCGCAAATATAAATACACACATGTTGATGAGGGCAGTTTTAAAGGATTTGCAACAGTGTTCAGCTAGAGTGAATGATGAAAACTACTAATAGCATATATATATATAGTTCACCTGGTCGATGTTGAGCTCTGGACTTCCTGGTCAGTCAAGAGAGCAAATACAGTCTAATTTTCACAGCAAAAGCCTTTTATAAAATACTTTTTTTTTTGCTGTCAATATTGATATAATTTTACTATACTATAAGTAGTATTTTATGGGTATTGATACTTTCAGCTGCAAATTCCATGGCCTGACGTCTCCCTACTATACATGAAAGTAGAGATAGTAGCCCTTCTAGATACCAGATAAAGGCTCTTCCTATAAAAACAGAATTATCTACAGAGGCGACTGAAAAATTCTCACCGTGAGTTTTTCTTATTAGCTACACATGCAATTTTGTTACCAAATGGGCAGGTGGTTAAAAGCGTAAGTATCGCCTTGTTTGGTTTTACAGGAGTGGTAAAGTCAAGATTCGAATCTTAGTTTTTGTTTGTTTGTTTTTTATTATTTAAGCACCACGTCTTACTACCGTTCGGGTTATATGCCTATGTATAGTTAAACTAATGAGCTAGGAATTAGGAAGGCTTAATCTAGAGGAAGTGCACCCGCATTTGCGTGGAGGAAGAATGGAAAACCATTGAGGAAAATCACCCTCAGTGCACCCGACTGGGATAGAACCCCACTCTCCTTGTCTTTGGTAGTCTAGTCCAACACAACATTAGCGCGTTAGACCATGTGACCACCGAAGCGGGTGAATCTTAGTGGGTGTACTGTATATGGTTTTCCCATAACTAATCCTTGCTGATGCTTGTGCATTTCCTTTCACCTATATTTTAGATTACAACTGTTTGAATACTGTTGTTGGTGTTTGAACGTGCACATTAAATAAAATCTCACACCCGCAGCGCTGGTTGAATAGTTCAAGGTGTTGTTCTCGTAATGTGCTGAGAGGGGGTTGACTCATTAGTGTGTAAGGAAGTGGTTATTCCAAACCACGTATTTTCAGGTACATTTTTAAATATTCTACCTTCCTCACCCCTACCTCGGTATAAATAAGTGACTAGCCCGGACACGAAACATGACCGGCTTTCCTAAGGGTGAGTTTCCCCACACATGGTTTTCCATTCTCCCTTCACGCAAATGTGGGTACATTTAATCTAAATCCAACTTTACTAGTCCCTCTTAAATTAGCGTAAATGCTCACTTAATTTTGATTTGGTAACGTAGGTATGATAAGTAATCTCACACCAGCAGTTTATGTATTCCAACAAACTGAAATTTTTAAAAATTCAGAAACTACAAAAAACACCCACTTATTTAAAGTTATAAACATAATATATAGTTTGATACCAAAATTAACCAAATTGGGTAGTAAATAATGAAGCTATGAGTATTTTTACAACCTAAATCGGAGCAACACTGAAAGCAGGAAATTCAATGGGTTTTTTTTTCCTTTCAAATGGCGCCATGGGACCATTTATTCATCGAAAAATCTGAAAAAGATAATTAAGATATAAATTGAGTATACTTACACAGGAAAAAAATATAAAGGGAATCTGTGATGTAAGGGCACACAGATAATCTCAAATTAGGTGATTTCACGGGAAATAAGCAAATTAATAGGTTACATAATATACTACTCGAACTAGTAGTAAGACACGAAGCTAAATAAAATCTATAAAGTGACTGGGCTAAAGTTAATGGAAATTTCGGTCAAAGTTTCATAATAAGAACCTTATAGATAGATAGATAGATAGATAGATAGATAGATAGATAGATAGATAGATAGATAAATAGATATATAGAAAAGTTACTAGATCATCTTTTACGTACTAGCCGCTTCGGTGGCCGCGTGGTCGAAATGTGTCACCCTCGCAATATAATAGACTGCCGATGATGAGGAGATCGTGGCTCGATCCCGTTCGGGTACACTAAGGTTTTTTTCATAGTTACCCACTCTCTGGACGTAAATGCAGGTACACTTCCTCTACATTCAACCTTCCACATCCCCAACTCAATAGCGTAATGAATACATAGGCGTACAACCCGAACGGTAGTAAGATTCAGTTCTTTAAAAAAAACTTTCATTATTCATTATTCATACGTTAAGGCATGATAACAACTGTTTTAACATTCTAATATTATCAATACTTATAAAATACTACTAAGATAACTAATGATACCAATTTTCCAGCAAAAAAATATATTTGTATTTCTAAAAGTTCATACTTACAGAATAATACTAATATAAGTTAATTTGGCCTAACCAGGGTGTGATTTTTTTTCAACTTTGAACAACACTTCTTCCACACAAGCTAGAAAACAGCTGAAGAATGTAGTGCGTGGAGATGTGGCCTACATTTGATCCAATCCCCCTCCCTCCCTTCGCGAACCATCTCATCTCATCATACAAAAGAACCACTCACATGTGATGTGTTTGGTTTAGACGGAATCTTACTTTTGCTTATTAGAGTTTTGAAGAGGAAAGCCTGATTAATGGCAGTGAGGATGATAAAATAAAACGTGTTTGGCCTTAACAATGTAGTGCCCTTGTGTGTCTCCTTTATGAGGAGAGACGGCTACATCCGTTAAGCAGACTTTCTCTCTGGAGCAGCGATTATTTTACTATTATTATAAATGGTACCGTGGTAGTACGTCCAACACGATAGCTATTATTACAAGACTTGGATTTTGATGATCTAAAAATTGCCTAAATATTCTAAAAAATTATTTCAAATTAAATAAAATTTGCTAAATATAATATTAATTTACATAAGTTATTTATCAATCCTCTTCAGCCTAGTTTCAGTCTATCACAACCAAGCAAGCAAAAATAACACAAAAGTTCGTTCATTATCTTCTCATTCCAACAACTGCGTGTTAAAAATATTTATGCTTGAGATCTATGCCTTTATTAAATATCGATAGTATTTTAAAATATATATTTATTCAACACGAATCTCTTAAAAAGACTAAAATAATCCTAAAATTTACTTTAAAAAGAGGATACACACCAAGAAAATATTACCTAAAATGCAAAAATTACAAAAAATGACTTATAAAATATACATTTCTACTATCAGGGAATCATGGAAAGAGTTAATCTATTTACGAGCATTGTATGTGATTAGGTAACCAATAAAAATATGACATTTCATCAAAATTCGGGGCCCTGGTTATTAACAACTTGATCCAAGGAATAGGTTAGTAACGAGGAAGTGTGTTTAAGGGAATTGACACATGTATACCACCTATAGCCTGCCTACCTTAAAACTTGAATCCTATTTGTTTCGCCACCTTGATGATTGATAAAGTCTTACCTTTCTACCAACAAGTCACTGAGTAGGAATCCTGACAAGTTTATATTGATGTTTAAATAATTGTTTTAGGCCTACTTTATCTGAAATAATCGTACACGTGGCAACACTGTGCCAGTATTACATTGGCTACAGGAATAGCAGAAAACGTTGGAAAAGTTCCAATATTTGAGGTCAGCTCTAAAACGAACTGTTTATAAACACGTTTGTGAAATAGAACATGTTTATGTAGGCGTGGAAAGAGACGGAATTATACCCCCCCCCTCCCCGACCTCATATATATAATGTTATGGCATATTTCGAATTTGTTTGACAGCTGTAAAGATGTGTTATATACAGATCTACACATACTTAGTCAACTTGAAAATGGTAAAAGATCTTGAATTTTTGTAAAGTGGTATAACTTGTGGGTTTTTTTTTCACTGCGTATCACTAACCGTCTGGGCTAACTGCATTTGTAAAATTGAAAGAATGGGAAACCATTTAGGGAAAGAACAACACCTTCAATACACCTGACCTGAATTTGAACCTCTACCTTCCCGTCAACGGCGATCTTAACACTAAATCTGCGTAAGCACCGGAGATTGGCGTTCTAATAATGGTCGGGTGTAAACGGTGATTTTTACTAAAGGATTTCTCACTTCTACAAATGCGGGTACATTTAATCTAAGCTCTACCTTACTCATACATACTACAACAGTGTGATTAATTAGCTGGCTAGTAGGAAGCGGTGCACAAAAACAAACGCAAAGTGTCTTTATGAAAGAACGTTATTGTCTTTTTGGATTTCATCATTATGAGACTCAAAGTAAACAATGAAAAGAGCGGCTGGAACAGTAGAGTCATCACGTATAAATGTGCTCTCAAATAAATAAATAATGTTTTATTATGATTTAATATGCCTACTTGTGAGAAGCCTACATTATAAACATCATATATTAAAATAATACCATTTGGTGTGAGTTAAAAGAGGGGGGGGGGGGGGTCCCTTGATGGGGGGGGGACAGGCCCGACCCTTTTTCTCGGTGGTTGTTATTTCTTTTTCCGGAGCTAGGGGCCCCGGGTTGGTTTCCNAAAAAATATAGAAATATATGTGTTAAAAATATAGTGTGTTGGGGAGGGAGAAGAGGGGGGGGGGGGGGTCTGCTGATGACGGGGAGATCAGTCCGACACTTTATCTCAGTCGTTAGTATGTCTCTCTACTGAGCTAAGGGTCCCGGGTTCGATTCCCGGCATGAGTGAAAAATTTAGCATTGGTGAAAAATGAATTTACCCTTTCCCACTGATTAATTAACGGGGGCTGGATGTTGTGTCTGTTCTAGACTAAAGCTAATTTATAATTCGTGTGCTGATATAATCAGTTGGTTCAAAAAGTGTACGCTAAATACCTCAAGTACAATAAGAAAAAAAAAAAAGAAAAAAAATTACGAGGAGATCGGAGTTGGAATCCCGGTCGGATGTAGTGAGGATGGTGTTTCTTAAATGTTTTTTCTCTCTACACGCAAATGTGTGTACATTTACTCTAAATTTAACCTTATTGTCTAGCACTTTAAGTATAATTAGTACATATGCGTATAACTCGTAAGGGAAGGCGCGCACTTTAATGGAACAGATACTTACCTACAGTCCAATTTTCTTAGTAATAACCTAATCTGACATCTAGACAAGCTAGTACATCTACCTTTACGTATTAATACGCCAAGTCATGTTAAATGCAACTATCACGATTGGTAAAAGTAGATATTATCAATTATCTACACTAAAAATAGTAAAATGTTTTCAATGTTTACAGCAACAAATTAATATGTTTGTATTTACTAAAATGATCTTATTATGAAAATTAGACTATAGTTTGTAACTACTGGCCGCTACGAAAGTTTTCCAGAACATTTCCCTCTTGGTTAGAGTAACGATAAAGGATTCCTCTTATTTTAAATTGTGTATTTTCATTTGTGTGTTAAATATTAGGCCTATTAATACCAGGACATGACGTGCTATATTTTATTTTATTCATCACAGACAATACTCATGTGCACATACATACTGTTCATCATACCCTGGTTTTAGAAATGTAGATTTTTAGGTCTTTTTAGTAATTTTACATTTTAAGTCCTTTTTATGTTTTGAATTTTATTTAGTTTGATATTTATGATTTCGGTTAAAAAAAATTAAGCATGCTTATTTTTATATGGTTTATTATTGACAGATTTAGGTCATCCAAATCTGGTCACTCATTATATTACGTTTGCCTTTTCAACTCTTATGTTAGTTATAGTGAAAAACAAAAAAAACTATCAGTCAAAATGCGGGATGAAGGAGTCCGTTCATGTAGTAGTAGTATTAACCATGTGTGGATTTTAGAACTCTGTTTAGTCTCAGGGGTAATCAGTGATAGTTTGCTTTGTGTTTCAAATAAGATGGGCACACAGAAAGGCTCTCCTCTTATTACTAGAGCCCCATAAAATTGTTTTATTTTTAGTTAAATCTGGTTTTTAAAATCTCACTTTTCGGTTTTATTTCGTGTTTATTCAAAATTACATGTTATCTGAGGTGTTTAAGTATTATTTACATATTGAGACAATGTATGCAAAATTATGATTTATTATTGAAACCTTATATATTTGCTTTAAAATTATTTGTCAAGTTTGTCTGAATATTTAACTATCTTGTATCCTGAAGTTAGCTTACACTATACAAAATACTAATCATATTACAGCATGGTCACAATTACTGCGTTTATTTCAAGATTTCTTTGTATATTCCATTCACGGTAGGAATTACTCTCTGGAAGGTCTTTTTTCCTACCAATATCCTACTATATAGTAGATTTATTGTAGGGTAAAAGGCCTTTCAGAAGTCAATTCCTACGGTGAATGGAATATAAAAGCGGTGCTATTTCGTTTTATAGGAGAATCCGTGTAACAAAACAATTTCCTTTTATTTCGCTTTTCAAAAACATTGTTAATAATATCTAAAAAAAAACATCAAAGGAAAAGGTCCTTGATTTCATCTTTGTATGACACTTTTAGCTTTATCGCGTTTCACTATTTTTAAGAGGCTCCCACTTATTAATTATTTATTGATACTACTAATGAAAGCTGACAGCTGCATATCACATTATTCTACGTGTGGAAGTAGTTTTAACAACTTGTGGTACTCATACAGGTCTCTCGTCGTTACTACCATTTTATATTTATAGGCTACACGGTATGAAACAAAAAAATAATCTTATCAGTAAGCTACTCTTAATTTTAGGACTACGCTCAAAAAAAAAAGGTAGGGTATAGCGTTATGAAATCGAAATATAAAGGTTGAACAAAATCCATCAAACCGTTTCAGATCCGTGCTCAGAGAGACACAGACATACATAATACATACATACATAAATACGTACATATATACATACATACATACATACATACAGTAGCCCCATGGCTTCTTTGGTGCTGACTGACAGCTCACAGCTGACTTCTGACAGTCAACATTAAGGTATATACTGTCAGAAGTAACATCTGCTAAACACATGTTTTTGCAGATCATATGGTTCGGCGTAGGGATACATAATTTGGCCTAATGACTTCTCAAAGCCGTCAGCTGTGAGCTAACAGTCAGCACCAAAAAAGCCATGGGCTACTGTACATACATACATACATACATACATATACATACATATACATTCATACATTACATATACATATATATATATATATATATATATACAGACATTACATATACATACATACATACATACATACATACATACACACATACATACTTGTAATAGTTCTGGGGCTTGTAAAACGTTAAGATTCATCATAATAAATATTGTGGTTGAAATTTTTAATGATTACAATGTTTTATCTTTGGATGAAAAGGTAAAAAGAGTACTTATGAAGATCAGGCTGAAATAAAATATAAGAAACATGCTCCTGCGCTGTGCTAGGCTATAATCACTTGCTCATGTGTATGTTAATTTACCTAACATTGATATATTGTCGACCTAGGTGATCTTGGGGTAAAACGCTCGCGTCGAGACCCGATGTTCGTGGGTCAAATCCAGCCAAGAGAAAGCGATACAAATCCGCAGCACGACTTCCTTCGGAGGGGAAGTAAAGCCGTCGGTCCCATGTAGGTTGTGCCGTGTAAAATAACCCTGGAAGATATGTGAAAATACCTTTCCTTGCAAGATTGGTAGGCTATTTCGCTCTCGCTCATAGAAATTCTCGTGTGCTTATATATTATATAGTCATTTGGTTCAGAAAGTGCACGTTAAATGCCTCTATAACTAAAATAAACGAAATTAATAATATGTAATTTTGCTCACCCCTCTCTCTGATAAAAAAAACCGTTCTGGTGGCCCTGTGTACACCCCTGTGTTTGTTAGCTCGTACTGCCCCCAGAGCCAATGAATAAATAAAACAGATGAACACCGGCTGATAAACGAGTCCTTGAGATAGTGAGGTGTAGTGAACCAGTCTGCATGAAACATGTGAGGTAAGTACAATAAGCATTGACCTACTTACTGCGGGCGTGACCTTTCACCTCGTCCAGGGTCTTGTGTTGGAGGACGGACGCTCCTCAGAGCTGCTCAATCATCGTAGACGAGTGGTCAGGGAGGCTGACCATTTGGGCGCGTCTCTTTGTCTTTGATAAGGTGGGATGGAAGGGACCGCGAGTTGAGGGCACTATTTTTGCAGTTTTTATAGCAAAAAAAAAATCTGTTTTTTAAAAGCTTTGTCTAGTTTTCTTCACAAAGTAATCTCACACGAGTGCCCTTAAATTTGATGAGAACGTTTGCTTTACATTCAAAAAGTTCCCCATCATATGCTAACATGCTCATAACAGATATTCAAGAACTGTTAAAATTACGATGTATGGAAAATTAAATATGTTTCTACTGGAGAAATATTTTCTTTATTTTGCATAAAAAATGTTTACTATGAAAACTGCAAAAATACTGTTTTTTTATCACCTTCTATCCCATCTCAGTGTGGGATGGAAGTGACCGGAGGTCAAGGTAAGTATTCTTTCCAGAATTTACAACAAAAGTAACATTTCGTGCCAAAATAAGTAAAATATTATTTCATTATAATTATAAACTTAATTTAATTTTTTTACTTAATTTGCTGTAATTCTTTATTCACACATTAGAAAATAAGATGTTTTAGCAACCTTTTAGGCAGTAACGGGGTATTGCAAGGTTAATAACCTGCTAGCCAGGTATTAAGGAATATTGTAAGAGTCGCCGCCTGTACCACAATAGCTTCCTAAAAGCTGTTAAGGGGNCCGGCGTACAGTAAGGACACTTCGTCCATGCTGGTTCTTGAGGACCAGTGGGAGTGATTTCCTGATATTTAAAAAATATTTATCAGTTGAGTCGATTTGTTACTCTTTTCTAGTGATGGGCATAATCGAATGATTTTAAGACTCGAATAATAATTCGATTCTTTGAAAAATAATCGAATGATTTTGAGAAGTAGTAAAGACTCGGTAATATTCGAATATTTACTACTTCTAAAAGTAGTTACTAGTTGCTCGTTTTGCTTGGTGCTACTATTCTCTTTACCCTGCTGTCGGCTCTCCCAACACGCATTCCTTTGCGTTTGCAGCTTATCATCACTTTTCTATTACTACATTTAGTTCCTTCATCCTTGTGACAGTGTCAAAGACCAAAGTACAGCCTCAACAAAATACTATACAGTGAAAAAGTGAACGCATTTCTCAAATAAGTAGCTCGCAATTAATGTAAATACTTTTGCGTGCGATTAATAATTAAATAAGGAACATACGTTTCCCTTTGTGTTTAAAAGAGTCGAAATAATTTACCCTTTAATGTTTCCTAAACATAACAAAAATATATAAGCTTACAATCGTAAAATTATTTCAGTGAATAAAATTATAATACGATCTGAATATTACGGCTGGGCAAGGTTTTATTAAATACATTAAAAGTATATACTTATCTACCTAATAAATTTAAGTCAACGTTAAAAAAAAAATTCTCAAACCATTCGTGATATATGCGATTAGTTAGTTAGGAAGGTAAAATTTTAAGGAAATGAAAAAGAACAATCCACGTAGTAATGTAGCATAATAATCGAATCATTTTGTAATTTTCGTTAGAATTTTTTTTTGGCTGTTATTCGATTGTAAACTGTACAACCACTTAAACTTTGTATTAAATTAGCTCTCGGTCGGGTGAACTGGGGGTGGTTTTTCCTCATGGTTTTCCACTATCCCTCCACGCAAATGCGGGCTCACTTCCTCTAATTCAACCTTTCCGATTCCTAATCCATTAGCGTAATTAGTACTTAAAGCGTATAACCCGAAAGGTTAGTAAGACGCAGTGAAATATTATTATATATATATATATATATATTATTAAATTAGCCTTAGAATCATTCGAATGCGTAAGGTCGATTATTGTGTAGCAATGGGGACTATTTATTGAAAATGAACCTAATAGAAATGAAGACCTGTATAGAGATTGCCTGGAAACATTCATAATCATAAGGTCGATTTTCCTCAGCACTTATGGCAAGGGTGGGGGTAAGGGAATGGATCGGCCAGCTCGCGTCGAGTCAGCTACTATTTTCATTCGAATGTTTTTCTCATTCGAATGATTTTGAAAGAATCGAATGAATCAATTATTCAGAATAATCGAATGAATCGATTCTATTCATCCGATTCTGCCCATCACTACTCTTGTCTCGTCGGCCTTAGGCCAAGGACGCTCCCGGGTTAACTATGTCATGTTTTTGTAAATCACTCAACGACACCTCGCGTTAGTCGCTCGGTTAATCTCTGCGCATCTAATTTTTATAATACAAAATAATCAAGCGTGATAGCTAATAGTAGCTATATTACATCCCAGCTAAGGCTATTGATATTGTGAATTTATCTTAATTATGTTGATGGCCACTCTCACACTAACCAAGACGCGTGACATGTATAAAGTGAAATCTAGAATCCAACCAATATAATAAATAGTAATTTAAATATATGGTTTCGTTAATTAATTTAACACACTAGCTAAATAATTGATGCAAGTGAGTAATAAATAAGAATTTAAATAAACTAAGTTTTATTATTTTAACCAACAACGCGGCCATTATACGATCACTACAAAACTACAGATTGGACAAATAAATATTCATTCCGTGTCGACCGCATTTCATTTACGAAGCCATTCCGGTCATATACAGGCTGACCACGTAAGTGAGTGTTTTAGCTGAGGTCCGTTTATGCGCGTAGCAATATCAATAGTGCTTGAATCCTGAACATTTGATCAGTATGTTTTAAATGAGAGGAGAAAAGTTCTGGTCAAACTACGCGATACACATTGATAAATGGATATCCAAGAACTCGGGATGACTAAGGGCTCTGTGGCATTTGGAAGTCGAGAGCTCATTGCAGCTCTGTGGCATTAGGAAGTCGAGAGCTCATTGCAGCTCTGTGGCATTAGGAAAGTCGAGAGCTCATTGCAGCGCTTACAAAAAGTACGACACCTCTTTCTATCTTGAGCTAGTTCTATCCAGTCCACCTCATTACACTCTTATCTCTTTCATGTCCATTCTAGTGCTATCCTTCCATATGCATCCGTCCTCCCAATGGTTTCTCTCAATTGGGTTTGCCCTGAACAATTGTACCAGATTTTCCCATTCACGCTGCATGTCTTGCCCAACGTAACCTACGAGACTTTTATTATCCTAATAATGTCTTGTGATCAGTACAGTACAGGATATGCAGTACATAATTATTTAACATCCTCCACTCCCCAGTGACCTCATACCTTTAACTATATAGAAAATTGTATTTAATATATCTACTGGAGCAATACTTTGTTTATTTTGGCCAAAAAGAATTTTTGTTATAAAAACTGCGCTCACTTCTACCCCGTTTCTCAGCTTTGTTTTCCCCTTTAAGATGGTAGATAAACTTACGAAGGATTGGTAGTAGTGTGTTTAAAAATCTTTGCTTTCAACAATGAAGTTTTTAACGACTTATTTTAAGTGGTGGGCATGGGTAGGATGGTTTTAGAGGAAGTACATTCGCATTAGTGGGGACAAGGGACAGGGAAACCAGAAAGTGCACCTTTTGACCGATATTTAAACTTTTACTTTCCCGTCATCAACAATGATCCAATCTGTTGTGAGTCTGACGCCTTAGAGGGTTTGGCCTCGGGTACAAGTTTGTTATACCTTAGAAATTATATAAATTTGTAATTATTGTGATGAAATAATATTATTTACATTAAATAAGGCTTATGAATAAAAAAAGGAATTATTTTCTATCTATATATTATTGATGTTGCTTTTCATCCACAGACAATATTACATTATTCTGTGTGATAACTTCAAGGCCAACCAAACAAAGATGATTTTCTTACTTTCCGGCGAAACACGCTTGCGGTTTAAATCCGAATTGGACCAAATTTGGTACGATTATAAACAGCACCAAAAGCCAAAGTTAAAAAAAAATGATATAAAAAATGTATTTACTATTTCCGGCCTTTCTCGTAGTCAAACTTGCCTCCGCTATTTTGGTACAGCCATACTAAAATGACCTTAAGAGTTGCACAGAATAATGTTTATTTATCTAAAAAATGCCAGGAATAGTCGCTACTTTCAGCTCATTTACTGTTCATACATATCAATAAGGGTGAGAGGGGATGTGTGTAAATTAAGTTGAGTATTCATCATCGCGAGTAAATTATTTTTCCACCGTGTGTGTGTGTCCGTTTGGGTTATACACATATGCAGATTAATAGCGCTATTTGAGGGGGATAAGAAATATATAATTGAAGGAAAATGTACCGGCAGCTGCGCGGATGGAGCGTGGTAAACCATTTAGGGTTTAGAACCCCTACCTCTCTGTCACTGACAAAATTATATAAATGAGCCTGCCAACTAGATGGCGTGCTCAGCGGCTGGGTCCTTATCCGATAACCAAAGTTTGGTGATGGAGCGTACAAATGTCCAGATATTCGCTTGGTCTAAGGCGTCAGGCTCGCGTCAGACTGGATGCTGATGATGTGGAGGTTGAGGTTCGAATCTTAGCTGGGTGCACTCGGCTTGGTTTCTTACCACCTCTTCTTGTTATTGCAGTTTACTTAAGAGGAAATGTATCCGCATTTACGTGAAGGGAAATTGAGACATTATTTAGAATACACCTGGAAGGGGTTCATACCCCGACCACATCGTCAAGAGCAGGCCAGACGAGATGAATTAGACATTTAGTCCGCGTGCCCACTGGTGCGGTTAGATATGTTTTTAAAATAGTCCATTCGCCACTATAATGGTGCTAGCAAAAGTTACCAGATATACCTTCATCACTTATATATTCATTTGCCAAACCAATTAATCTGCAAGACCATAATGTTGAACTGCTGACACATTTGGCAATCAACACTTTCACAACACACAATTTGTTTTTTAGTTATATTGTACTTTTAACCTTTTTACATTGTTGAAACACTAAATTATTAAAATAACTGCTTGGTTGTTTATTTTATTTGTGGAAGCAGCCTCTTTGGTTCACTTAAAAATATTTTATAAACGAAAGCTCATTAAATGCTGCGTTCTCTCCACAAAATAAGATGGTGAACTAGACGAAATGAAGGTCGTCGATGACGTCAAACGTCTTTGGTTATGTCTATGCGCATACAAATAAAGTTTTATTTTAATACTCTAATACTGTATTATAAATGGCTCTTTCTCTAAGTTATTAACCACACATCTATATATTTATTTATGGTGCCCAAATATAAAAATACACCTTTGAGAAGTAATACGTTTTAATTTATTATTTTCTAATGTATTGGTTTGGATTAATCTAAATTATGTAAAAAGTTATGGATGAAGGTAATTTTTCTTTAAAGTAATATAGGTAGAGTATCCTTTTAAGATTCATCCATGAAGAAACACGCGATTCTTAGAAACGTTCTGAAAAGGACTTCACCCCTAAAATATATTTTTTATACCATCTTTCTTGTTAAAATATCTACTGCGTTGTTTCTTGTGAAAAGAAACANTTCTCTATACCAATAAGAAGCTAGCCTTCACAAAACCTGTCGCTAGGACTCTTTCTATTAGTTGAATTTTACACTCTTGAAAAGGGGAGAGAAAGGCAAGGGGTATGTCATATATAAACCATTGTGCGTATGTTTATGGCAGGAGGATGATCTCCGGGACCAAACATCTACACCGGGATCACGCTCACGCACGAGTCAGTCACAGTCTAACACATTATAATATAAGTAACTTCAATATCACAAGTGTGCAGTGATAAGAAACAGTTAATTGAAATATGTGCAAGTAATTTACTGGTGTAATATAAATAAACCGTTTGTGAAATAACAGTCATCAACATTTCTCTTTCTTTAATTAAATTAATATACCGATTTAATTAGTGCTCGAACACGGAGCTATAGACAGCTGATTAAACGGTATATTTTCCGTACAGTGATGATAGGCGCTCGATAACGGAGCTATAAGACAACCTATAAAACATCACAGCATTAAACAGGGAATTAATCCTCAGTGTATTAATCGACGCCCGAAGTGGGGCGATTGATCACATATTCTTACGATCGGCGCCGAAAGAAAGGCGCGATAAACCGATAGTATTACAATTGACGCCCAAAGCGCGGCGTTTTTATCCGATAGTATTACAATTTCATGCACTATAATATCTCTTGTTGCCACAACCGTGAAACAAAAAACAACCCATAATGAGTAAAGTGAATAAAAAGTGGTATTTGCCACTTCCAGGCTCTTTTTAAACAAGTCCTAGGTTTTGTGTGAATGAAGGTGGCTAGTACTTACTAGGTCTAGTACTTGCTTTATGTTTCTGGAAGACCTAGTATTTACTTGAATTTGATGTAAATAACGATTAGTAACTACTACCTGGCAGGCCCGCCGTGAAGGGGTGAGGGGCAGTCGGGGTCTCAGCCCGGGGGGCCCGGCCCGGCAGGCTCTATTGTCTACTTAATTTTTACTCAAATACAAATGTATTAATTTTTAAGACCTCAAAAATGCTATTGGTTTTAGGGAATACGAATATATACATTTTGTTTACGTTAACAAACAGCTAAAGTTATATTTTAGCGTTGATTACTGTGCGATCCGCAAATGTTTATTTTTGTCTGAATTATTTGGTGGTGACGGTACGACGGTGACGTTATTGCAGTGCACGGGCCTCTCTCACGGGTCCGGAAGCAACTACTTGTCTATACTCCATTCACGGTAGGAATTACTCTCTGAAAGGTCTTTTATACTACCAGAATCCTACTATATAATAGATTTCTGGTAGGGGAAAAGGCCTTTCAGAAAACAATTCCTACGGTGAACGGACTTTATTAATGGCTAAAAAAGCAATTTTTTAATTTATGTATGTAAAATGATAGATTTTTAAGAACATTTGGCAATAATTACTTTAAATGTGATTTTTTTAATACTTTAAATATTAAATATTATGCTTTTGAATGTAATTAAACTTTATTATGTCATGTTTTTATAGTTAAACTAAATATATACTTTTTTAGTTTTTCTAACTTTGAGTTTATCATTTCAAAAGTAGTACATTTTACTTATGAAATAAGTAAATAAATTATTTTATTTTCAAGTGAAAAGTCAGTCACCCGTTTTATAATAATAATAATAATAATTATGCTTATTGTTGTCCTTTGTATTGCGAGTCCATATGTTTTTATTACCTCTGTGTAACTCATAAAGTGTTTTAAAGTATGATTTGAATTTTTGAATTTGTCTCTGTGGCCCGTGATTTATCTCCACGGCCCTGCTATCTGGATATGGTAAATAATTATTTGAAGTCTGTGAGAAGGCATGCTAGCTTTTTGGTTAGTTTTCTTCATGGCAAAGTTAATGGATGCTCTCAAAATAAGTGTGCAGTACAGTACGGTGAATGGAGACAAATAAATAAATACAAATAATTATTACAGTTTGAGTGTGAAAACGTTGACTTTCTTTAACAAGTTTTTGTATGCAAACGAAAAACACGTGGACGAAAAAAAATATTGAAATATGTTTACGTTCCGTTGGCAATACTGGTTTCCAGAGCGGTGTAGCTGAGAATATCTCGCTCAACTGTTTGCAATACTTTAAATTTTGTAATGGATTGGATGCTCACAAAATCACATAACAGGATTCATTTTATAAGTACATTGAGATAAATTAATGATATCAAAGTCTTGTGGCAAACACTTTATCGCGTGGCGTAAGTAGAATGATGTAATGATATTGGTTTAGATTACTCTAAATTATATAAAAAGTCATGGAGGAAGGTAAATTTTCTTTAAAGTAATATATGTAGAGTATCCTTTTAATATTCATCCATGAACAAACACGCGCTTCTCAGAAATAATGGGAAAAGGATTACACCTTTAAAATATATTTTTATACCATATTTACTGTTAAAAGAACAACTGCGCTAATTCCTGTTAAAAGGAACAACTCCGCAATATTTGGCGAAGACGCCAATTCCCTATACCAATAAGAAGCTAGCCTTCACAAAACCTGTCGCCAGGACTCTTTCTATTAGTTAGATTTTACACTGTTGGAGAGGAGAAAGGTGAAAGGGGTAGGTCATATATATAAACTGTTTGTGCGTATCAGCCAGCCAACCCAAGCGACAGACAGGCATCCAGGATCCAAACATCTACACCGGGATCTCCGCCCACGCACAACGCAGTCAGAGCCATACGCTGGCAGTCACAGTCTAACACATTATAAAATAACTTACATTAATATCACAAGTATGGAGTGATATAAAGCATTTAATTGGAGTATGTATAAGTAATTAACAGATGTCATTTAAATAAACCGTGTGTGAAAAAACGGCCATCAACAGTTCTCTTTCTTACATTTATTAATTATACCGTTCTAATTAGTGCTCGAACACGGGGCTATAGACAGCTGGTTAAACGGTATATTTTCCGCACAGTGATGATAGGCGCTCGATCACGGAGCTATAGACAACCTAAACATCATCACAGCATTATTATATCAGGGAATTAATCCGTAGTGTTTCAATCGACGCCCAATGCGGGGCGATTGATTCCATAGTGTTACAATTATGCTTAAATACTATGCAATTTATCATAACTGTTAATTTTTTAGGATAATTAAGGCCAAACAGGTTCCATTCTTGAAAATCAAATTTTAATAAAATAAAACATTGTAAAAACAAACAATATGGTGGTGACAATAACCTGTGCTTTAACTTAAGTACAAAAAAAGCACATATTATGTTTAAAGTGGCACTTGCTAGGTGGCTTTTTTAGTCGTAAGTTGAAGTAACTCAACCGTATCCGCGTAGCTCGAATCCTTGTAAGTCGAGGATTTATTGAATTACTGACACAAAATAAGTCAAATCAATATTGATAAATTGGGTTATTTTTGACGTCACGTGACTCGCCAAGCTTATTACACCATCAGAGTGGGGACGTAGGACTTGCCACCGCCATAAATAACTTCGTGGAATTTGTGTCCACCACATTCAAATTCGTGAAACTAAGCACGTTTCAATACGGACTATATTTTAGAACACTATTTTGATATGAAAACTGAAATTGGATCGTGCTAATGCACTAACATTCGATATGCCTCATTTTGATGTTTTCTTCTCTTCCAAACTAATCTAGCATTAAATAGCCACGTATACTGTTTTTAAAATAAAAAGTCATAAATGATCGTTTTAAATCATACATCAACATCTCGAAAGGAAAGAAAAGTGGACAAAATAATGTATGGCTTGTGTTCAATAATATTTATGACTCTCTTGCGTGAAATTATTTTCAGTAAATTACTTTTATTTTAAATCTTTTCGGCGTTACTTTGGTTTTGTGTGTTTGAGACACATTTAAGATACATTATACATGCATAAATTAAGGTGGGAGTTTAGGGGACTTGAGGAAGGGTAATTGTTCTCGCAGTTTTTATAGCAAAACCTTTTTGGCCAAAATAAATAAAATATTGCTCCATTATAAACACATTTTCATTTTCTCCCCATGGTGATATCCACAGTTGTTGAATATCTGTCCTGAGCACAGCGGCATTAGACGATAATTTTTAATGAAAAGAAAAAGTTGTCATTAAATTTCATCACATTCTTGACAGATATTCAACAACCGTGGATATCACCATGGGAAGAAAATAAGCTCTGTTTCTACTAGATTAGAGATTTTATTAAGTTAGTAAAAAAAAAGTTTTGCTACAAAAACTGCAAAAACCACGCCCTTTTCTAGCGTTCTCTAGATTCCTATCTTAATCGTGCAATAGAAACTTATCTCAAATCCTGTTGTCTGCAATAAAACAATTAAAAAGCGACACCATTTTGAAATTAACTTCGATAATCATATATTCCAGAAACTAACTAACCTATTTTATAACTAATTAAATATATATTTATGTAAAAGCTGTGTATGGAAAATTGTCAACTATTTTTATGAAAAATATTTATTTGATTATGTTTGGATATACCTTTAAAAATTCAATCAAAACCACCCTGATAGTATATTTGGTTTTTAAATCAAAATCTGTTTAGGTTCTTATGTGAATAACTGACGAAATCGAGGAAGACATACCGAAGAACTGAACTGACTCTTCCACCAAGAACTAACTGGCTGGGTAACCAATATATTAGATCAAATATTACATTCGAACAAAAAATAACTTATTTGTGAGTTTCTGCATCCTTAATCTGACAACAGTGAAAGGGTTATCAGCTTGATATTTTTTTTCTAAAAAATTTAATTATTATTTTTCTATCTTCTAAGAATATGGTAGAACGGTTCTCTCAATGCTACTGTTACCTAAAGTATTATTCAGAAAACCTCAACCATGATATGACTCCTGGTTCGAACTGTATTACCTACCTAAGCTAGGTGCTACCCGTGGGGTGAAGTGTGATCTTCAGTAAACTATACCTTATTAATAAAAACACACAACCCATTTAATTAAGAATTGAGACAATAACCAAACCTCAATTTCACATTTTAGACCTTGCCTTGATTATAAACTGCGCCTCTCAGACCAGACAGTAGTCATCAGTAGATGGTGGGACCACCTGTCACAGGCTGGTATTGGTTGAATTTGGTCACGTGATCACGCCCCCTCGCTCTATGATTGGTTGTTGGTTTTCCCCTCCCAACCCCCTTTTCAGTGTTCCAAGCTTGTTTATTCTTGTCACATTCGGTTCAATGATGGTCATTTACATTTATATGAAGGCCGGTCTGTACGATACAGAGGTTAGGTTCGTCCAAGTACGTGTTGACCGCACCTTTAAGAAGAGTTTTTTTTGTGTCTGCATTCAAAATCATAGAAAACAAACATTAAATTGCTCTTTTCCAGTGACGGCTTGGATAGGGCTTGCTTCATATAGCAGAAATGACCAAAAGGACGATGGGTCTCACATACTCTACAAAAAATCTCATAACACCTATGTGAATAATTTGATTTTTCCAAACTGAAAAATTGCCCGAATACCTCACAAACCTTTTTGACATACCAGACCGACATGTGACCTCTGCAAAAACCGGGACGTTTATGGTTATCAAAACATGTCTGATTTGTGAACCAACGCCCACAATCTTTAAAGGTCACAGTTCGACTTCCACTGCAGACCACCTTAGCGTAACACTTTTTGCACGTGGATCCACATTTGTGTTTGTTCTTTATGTTGAACGGCATACAGCACTCACGGCAAAAGTACTCGCATTTAAATGTGGCTGTCAAGGATGTTATGACATCAAAATGGGTTTGCTTATCGTCTTGAAAATATAAATCAAGGTAGCTCTTAAAGGCATGCTCGGGAGGAATAGGCCCCTCGTATAGGACCTGCCTCCCCCGACGTTCCCTGGACACTGTGATATTTTGTATTTGGAAAGGTATGTTTGAAATTGTTTCAGCTCGGTTAGCCCACACCACCTTTCAAAAGATTCACACTGGCATCACGGCATAGTTCATCTGCTTTGAGTTTTTGAATAGGATGACCCATTTTGAATTGTTTAGCGGTGTTCACGTCAATGCATCCTGGTTCTCTTTTAACGTCACACGCAACCTTGGCGACAATAAATGCATTGGCAAGACAAAGTGTACCGCCGCCAATTTGAATAGTACTGACCCCTTGGTTTTTACGGCTATATGTGCTAGTGGGAGAGAGTTTATCACATTTATGATTACCCCTCCCTCTCGGCTCTTTAGAGTGGTGTAACTTTATATACAAGGGGGATGAAGGGGGAACGAAGCATTGCTTTGTAACACTCATTCTACATTAGAGAGCACATTCTGCGCGTCAAGATGATCTGCCCGACAAATACAGGTTTTGTCGCGGAGTCTGTGTTGACTAATAGTAGACCAACGTGACCCTCAGCGCTAACTCCATGATCCTGGAGACGTCCTAGTAAAGCATTGATTTGCTCCTCGAGCCAGATTTGAGCCTCACGATTGCTCTCTGGCGTTCCTAATTGTATGATCAATTCACGCCTGACTTAAAAAAAATCATTAATTTCCGATTGTGGCTCCAGAGATGGTCCCGTTGTTGGCACTGCCACGGGTTGCGGGAGAACCGCAGACCCCGTCTGCCTCGCCGCAGCCTGGGCTCGAACACCGTCTCCCTGTCTTGTTGGTGGGACTCCTGCGGTGGGATGAAGGGGTCTCATAACCACTGGTGGCGGGAGGATGGATCTGATATACCCACCCTCAATTTGAACTATAACACAAAAACACGTGTCAAAGTAAACGCTTTAAATTTAAAAAAATTCCAAACATATTTTCTGCAAACTACTGCGTATTTTTTTCTCTCTTTAAAATGATACCACAAAATATACAAAATTTTTAAATTTCAATTTACTTTTGGTATTAATATAATATGTTACCATTTTTCCTAAACATAATTGCTTTAACTGATACCAACATTAGCAAAGTGTGTGTAATAAATACACTTGAACCCT
Source organism: Timema douglasi (assembly GCA_901482245.1). NCBI lineage: Eukaryota > Metazoa > Arthropoda > Insecta > Phasmatodea > Timematidae > Timema > Timema douglasi. Next base: position 41,027 of record CABEEJ010002496.1, read on the forward strand.
AGAGTATGTACAAAATATAGTCCAGGGCAATTAATTTATCACTATGAACGGTTAAACCTACATTTTCACCCCTGCCAGAGAATCAAATCCGGGATTCTTGGCTCAGCAAATCAATATATAGGGTTTTTCTCTCTTTAATAATCGGCTAAAGCAACAATACAATTTCCCCAGTTAATCATTTTGCCAGTATATACTTAAAACAGATTGTAACACTAGATCTAAACTACCACCGTTTTTAAACCATATAATTGGGCAGCAAAGCGTAAAAAAATATTTTTTCACCTCTCATTTGTATTGCAATGGCATCTGTTATTTCAATAAGTAACCAAATTTACCTACAAACAATTTTAGACTCTAAAGTGACGTGTAATTCCGTTTGTTAATTTGATAAGTAACCAAGTTTATCACACCGCGCTAATGATTGAAGAAATCTAGCTTTAACTAAGGCACTGGGGAAAAACATGTCTTAATACAGATTGGTAAAAATAGATATTGATGTTAGAGTGGTAGTTTTTAATGGTCAGAATTAAGTTTTCTATTGGTATAAATAAGTTTGTTATATAATTAAATAAGCAATTTTTTCTTAGAATATTATAATTTAATTTAAATCCGTTATTGTTTTCCAGCCTAAGGCTCGGGTAACTTTTTTTTTATTCATAAAATGCGAAAACTTATAGACTAGGACATCCACAAATCAGACCGACATATTTTTAATCTTGTCAGGAATCGAACCCTGGACCGATAGTTTAGTATACAGACCTGCTATTGAATGCACTAAGATGGCGGTTGAATTTGATCTAACACCTTGCAAACATGGTTAAAACGACAATTATAAATTTCTCTCTCTTTTCTTGTTTGTAATCATAACCTTCTATACCATGAATATAAGAGCTAATGTTCTCGAAATGGTCAGCTGACAAAAAGTTATGGCATGCCGGCTAAACAACGATGGTTTGGGGGAAGAGAGGACGTGAATAACTCTTGCGAAATAAGCTGTCTATTTCCAACCTAGTGGCTATGTTATAATTTCTCGTAGACGGTGCTAAAATATATAATGGCAAACTTACATATCAGTCAGTCTATCGCGTCCATTTCACCCCAAACATCAGGTATCGAATTTCTTCTAGCGTCAGTAGGGTGCTGGGGGCGGAAGGTTGACGGCGGCGTGAGGATTGCGTCGCTGTACAATGCATTGACCGCTTCTAGAAACTGCGCAGGTACAGAGCCCATCGTTTCACCACTTTCATGAGACGGCGCCCGCACACACGTCGCTAAGCCCTCTGCAGGTGACACGTGGTCCCTCAGTCCATCATCCAACCCATATGGGTACAAGTAGCCTGAAATTAAATAAATACATTTATTACTATTGTGAGAAAAAAACACTCACCAATCACGCTCAAAAATATAGCAGGACGCTAATTACCCATGGACCAGTCTCCATCCGCCAGGCAAATTCCTTCCTCGCTAAAAAGCTGTAGAGGGTCTGGGCCACCCCACGCTACCGATGGTGCAGGTGGAGGGGGTGGGTTTTCTTGAAAGTCTGTCAAATGGATAAATGACACTGTACACCAAAGACGTAATAAGCAAAATAGTTACCACTAAAACATACAAAACCTTTTGAAACCTAGATGAATTTAGCCAATTTCCCAGCTCGTCGAAACTCATTATGTTGTTTACTAGCCGCAATTATTAATTATAATGACCGAATGTAATGATTTCTAGGTCTATTTATAATTGATTCATTGGGGTGTGCCGCAAAGGTGATCGCTTATTATTGTTCGATATATTGTTTCCATATCGGTGATTGCACAAGTCCGAGCTATTTACATTTATCCAGCATTAGCGCTAGCTCTCCCGCCGAGGATGGACGTCTTTCTCCGGTGTTGGGTAGAGGGATCCTATATACCCTGAAGGACCGTCGGTCGTGTTTATTTTTCCAACAGTGCAAATGTGGGTACACATCTCACCCTTTGACATAAGGAGTTAGGGGTTCAAGTCTCTTAGAAGGCAAACACGCTAATTACTTCACATTTAAATCACTGGTAAATGCTGTTACACATTTTTCTTGGTCAAAATCAGCTCTTATCTCACGATTGCCTGAAGAGCTTAGTTAAAATCCTTGACGTGCGTGTGTATTGAGGCCGATCCTTGGGTAGCAATCTACCGTCACAATGCATTTTATAGTAATTTTTGTATACTTGCATCGATGGTCGCATGGTCTAAGGCTTCACCGGATGGTCAATGACAAAGTGATCGACGTTTGAAGAAAATGCGGGTACACATTCTACCTGGTCTAGAAAAATCTGGTTGACTGGCAAAATGGTGGGGGTGCAGGAAGTACGGCCGTTCTAACAGGCATTAGCTGTGCTAAATATATTGTGGTTCGAATCCTGGTGTGCATGCCGTCTAAATGTCAGGGTCCTGGTGAAGGGAAATCGGATCCTTGGTCCCAGAGTGGGCATTTAGAAAGCACATCTGGACCTGCGGCCTTCAAAAGGCCACGACCGATGCGCCAAGTGGCCTTGGGGCTGGAGGAAAAGCACATCTGAACCAGTGACCTTCAGAAGGCCATGCATGACCTATGCACCAAGTGGCCTTGGTGGTTCATGACTCTTCAACAAGGTCATTGCCACCCTCTTTCAAAATTTATTACAAGCTACGGTTGTTGTGACATCTGATGACCTCACAAAGAGATGGGTATGACGAAGTGAGGGTAGGGGGGTAAAGTGAAAGGCAGTCCAACAGAGTCTTGTGAGAGAGAGCAGTCAGTGTAACTTAAGTTACTTCTGTGCCATGGTGGTTTAAGGAGGGTGGGGAGTGAGGGAAAAGTGAAAGGGGCCTTACGGCCGGGAACCATTTCTCACAACATTGGCTAAGTGGCCGGCCAGAGGAGATGCTCCCAGCGTTCACTAGCGATGCCGTGGGAGGAGCGCCCGGCACCGTGGACTGCGCGCCAATAAATAAATATAATCCAACGATCCTGTCCCAATCCTCCCCAGACATAAAAATCACTGAATAGATAACCAATGAGCATACATAAATAGCCATTGAACACACACAAAAAAGCAATGAGCACAAATTAAAAACAAATGAGACAAGAATAAACAAGTTTGGAGCACTGGAAAGGGTGTCAGGAGTATGAAAGAGGAAACCAACAGCCAATCAGAAAGAGGGGACGTGGTCACGTGATCAAATTCAAACAATCACAGCCTGTGACAGGTGGTCCCATCATCTATTGACATCGGCCCAACCAACTGTGACACCCTGTACCATATCATTGCGAGGGACGTCTCATTGTCTCGACACATACACTACCACATGTGTCACACATGATGGGGACATGTTCTGCCAGAGCACATAATGTCTCTACTTGCTGCAAAGAGGCGCCAACTACAGTTCAATCTTCATAGAAAGTTATTTTAGAAAATACAAACATAATTTGTTAACGGGTGACTTAGCGGTCTAGTGGTAAGGTGTCGGGACTTCTGTGATGGGGGTTCGGGATTCAATCTTCGTTCCCGGCACAGATTTATTTGTTTGCCAAACACTTCCTTCACCTCTGACAAGACGTGTATTAATCACAACTTGTGAATGTGTGGAATTCCAGGCCTCCACCGTAGTTCGAATCCCAAGTTAAACTGTAGGGACTCCATTTGATCTCACAATCACCCTACCATTGCACATTAGTGTAAGAACGTATAACCCGAACGGGTAGTAAGACGCGGTGGTACTACTACTACTACTACTACTACTAATAATAATAATAATAATAATAACACTGTTAAACTTTACCTTATTAAATGTGCTATTTTTCGCTATTGATAATATCTATAAAAAAAATTAGCTTTAGATTACATGACTTGACACATGAATACATAGACATAGATATAGTAACTTTACTGTCAGATAGAGCTTTTCTTTTGAAAATTGAACTCTACACTAGAATTATGGTAGAATGAACCATATCCGGCATTCACAAGATTTATTTAAACTTGTTTAATATATTCCTACCTCAAACCATGTGATCTGCAGTTCTTTTATTAAAAGTAGTATAAATACCTTTAAAATAATACTAATGATATAATAAAATGCTATCAATGTTGATTGTTAAAAATATATTTGTAAGTTTATTTCTACCAGAGTCTTTATATAGGCATATACCGCCTTTCATTTTTAAGTTCTCATATAAAGAGAGAGTATTGTAATCGTGAAAAAAACAAATTTCGAGATTATGATGAATCTTTACGTTTTTGGTTCTTCCAAACAAAAAAAGTGGATTTAACAGTTTTCTCTGTCGCTATATGTCTGTATCTGGCCACGAATCCAAAAAGGTTAAATGGATTTTGTTCTAACATAATGTTTATATTTTTTAGGGATGTACCCCAAAACTTTTTTTTAATTAAAATTTTTTCCAATATGGCTATAACGGTTTTTATTAAAATGGTTATTTAATATTTGCTTGACATGACCAATAGCGCTGTATCGTTAGTTTTTTGCCAAAAATTTGTTGAAGGGTACTTTCCTCATGGTAAATATTTGAAAATTTAAGATATTTTGAAAATGTCTTTAATAGATTTTGTTTAAAATGTATAACTGGGGATTCTGTATTATGACAAATAACAAATTTTAGTTGTTTTTGAGGTAAGAACTCATTTATGGTTAGTTAATGATGACTGATTTTAAAATTTTTTTAAATATTTTACAAATGGCGTAACAATTTGGTTTCAAATGGGTTTCTTGAGTGTTTGACATGACATATATATTTGTTTTGTCAGGGTAAAATTATTTTAAGGGTATTTTACCGATGACTTTTTTTTAAAACTTTTAATATTAAAAAAAGGTTGTGGCGATTTGGCTCAAAATAGTTATCTCTCAAGTTTTTTGCATAATAAATAATTATATATATATATATTGATTTTTCTAAAAAAAATCTAATTAGATTACTGAATATTGATTTTGGTAAATTTTAAGTATTTTTGGAAATATCTATGTTGATTTTGTTCAAAATTGGTATTAGGGAACTATTTTACATGCTAATGAATAATTTATCTTTATCTCCTTCTCAAATAAATTAAATTAATGGTAGTGAAAAATTATAAAAAATATATTTTTCGAAATTGGGCTTTTTTTCGAAATTGGGCTTAAAGATTGATTTCAAAATGGGTATCTGGGAGTAGCTTTTCATGATAAATAAGAATAAGTTTTTATATTTACAAACTACAAATTTTTTGGTAGTTTACAAATAACTTAGTTATCAAAATTGTAAATTTGTTAAAAAAAACATTTGAACAATTTGGTTTAAAGTTTATAAATCAATAATTTTCATTATGTTATGTATCTTGTTGTGTTTGTTTTAGTGGGTTAAGGTTTACAGAAATCCTACTTTTGAAATTTTTTTGTAAAGTTATAATACACAATGTGAGAAAGTTTGTGCTATTTGGTTTACTTTCTAATAACATTTTCCATCTCTACGCTGTCGCTGACGAGTATGCACACTCACTCTACTATGTGCACCTGGACTTGAATTTCCAGGAATAATCCAAATAGTCCTAAGTTGTAGACGATTTAAAAAATAAAAATACCTTTAAAAGAATACAAAAATCTATATAAAAATTATTTTGTGACACTGTCAGGCTATATTTAGGGTTACAGTATTTAGAAAAATGTAATTTTGGGTTTCATTGTGATATCTTTAGAAGTCGCTGAACTAAACATAAATACTCGTACGTTAACATTGGAAATCCATGGTGGCTACAGACGGAAAACCTGGAAAAGTCAAGGAATTTTTGGATGACAGGGAAAACAGGGAAATGTCAGGGAATTTAACTAAAAATAAGGAAAAGTCAGGGAATTTAACTAAAAATAAGGAAAAGTCAGGGAATTTAACTAAAAACAAGGAAAAGTCAGGGAATTTAAAAATATGGGTAAAATATCCCATTAATTTCGCAGCTAAATACTAAAACAAAAGTTAATAATATCTAAATAAAATAACATTTTAATATTTTAAATAACTGATAAAACCGTTTATGTTTAGTAGATACAAACTTTTTTTAATATGTGATTAATAATAAATAAAATAAAAGTCATCATCCACCATTAAAACTGGGAAAAATTAGTCAAGGAAAATTGAAAAATGTTGCCTGGAAAACTTGGAAAAGTCAGGGAATTTTGTAAAATATGTTTTGTAGACACCCTGAAATCTTATCTTGCTACGCAACAGGCTGGCAACGTCCACTACATCTTTCTTGGAACATCGTCTAACTATTGATCTAATAATACCGGATTTGATGTAAACTGAACTAACTATATCTTATTTCACCATTGGCTCCGTGCGGTAGTAAGTACCAGCTCTGGTATCTTTACCTGTCAGTTCAAAACCCGATCAGTTTGAAGGTATTTATGCATACAGTGGTGAAAATTTGAGTGTGGTGCGAGGGATTCGGAATTATTTGAAAGTGCGGTGGTCTTAAGTGAATATCTTTAAAAAATATATGCTATTCTTATATATCAGCATTGTGGCTTCTAATTATAGACCTAGATCCTATCGTGTAAGTCTACCTTAATTTATTTTGTAAAACAGTAAATAATGCAGTGTTTATAATTAATATTTTTTGAGTTTAGTGAGAAGGGTGTGATGGAGGGGGTAAATTTGCCACCCCCACCTCCCCTTGCCCTTGGTTATGGCCTTGGTTCTTCTCTTACGCCTTCCCCCTTAAATAGCTAATACCCACTTTAATAGCTCTTGATCCTAAGTAGGCCTACATCTTTGTGAAAATGAAATTAAATGCTCGTTAAATGTGACAACATGCGCACTCAATTCATTTGATATTGGGGTGGGCATGGTCCCAAGGAATGAACGGGCCTAGGATTGATAGATAAATAGATAGATCGCGTAGTGTGTGAGTGGGAGTTTCGAGTAGGTCGACTTGTAGCGTGGGAGAATTGGGAGGTGGGTGGTTATTATTATTACGAGCGGTTCATTCATGAGGTGGTGCGTTTTGCGGCCATCCTTGCTATAACGTGTGATTATACCGTTGTTATCGTCGTGATATATGGGCCTGGCGATGTCTTGTGTCCTGAATTAAGGCGGTGACGTCATGCGATTGTTTTAAAAGGGGGATTATCTGTGTTGCCTTGGGTTGGAGGTTTCGTTTTATGGTCGTGTAACCTTTTTATTTTACACTTGAATATTAAAAAATAAAATTTGACTTAAACTTGGACATGTGAAAACAAAAATGAAATTATAAAATATGAACCTTATATATTTGTAAATAAAATTAGACGATATTAACAAACCATAAATACTTGTAAACAAATTAGACAATACCCAGCGATAAAATATTTTATTCTGAGAGATATAATCAAGGTAATGGTGTTACATGGCTTTTTTGGTGCTGACTGACAGCTAAAAGCTTTGAAAAGTTACCAGACCAAATTATGTATCCCTACGCCGAACCAAATGATCTGCAAAAAACATGTGTTTAGCAGCTGTCACTTATGACGGTCAAAATTTAGGTATATACCTAAATGTTGGCTGTCATAAGTCAGCTGTGAGCTGTCAGTCAGCACCAAAGAAGCCATGGGGCTACTGTAGTAATCAATGCAGATGGATCCGTGATGTCTAAGGCGTTAGACTGGTATAGCATTTAGTCACCGATGACGGAGAGTACACGTTTCAAAACATGGCTAAATCTTCTGCTGTCTTTTTTCTTACTATAGATTCCACTGATTTTTTTTTCTGTCCTCATTCCACACAAATGCGAGTACATTTCCTCTAAGCTACTCAACTTATTCCTACGTTTTAGATCAAGTCATCAATACCTCTTTTGCTCATTTCGACAAGCACACAGACAAGGCGTTAGTCTCGTCTTGTTTTGTCCCCCTCCCTGAAACATGGGTAAGGTAGAGGTTTGAATCCCGGGCAGGTATAATGAGGTGTTTTTCTTCTCTTGAATTGTTTCACACTCTCCCCCGCGTGCAAGTGCGAGGCCATTTTTCTCTAGCATTCTATCTTCTGTACTACCTCAGTGTGAATATGAAAATAAACCGGACGGATAGTAAGACGCTGAGCAAAATACAACTTTTATTGAACTTGTAAACTAAGAAAGTAATACTATAGCCTGATTTTGGTTGGAAGAACATTAGAGAAAATTCAAACTTTTTTTTTTGCGGCCAACATTGATAACATTTTACTATATTATTTGTGTTATTGTATATGTATTGATAATATCTATCAAAAGTGACAGCTCCAGATAGACTTGACGTATAAATATATAACAATTGTTTTAGTAATTTTAGTAACTAACTTCTACTATTCTTCTTACCAAAATCATACTATACCTATAAAACAACTTCTAGCGACCCACTTCGGTGGCCACGTGGTCTAACACGCCACCCTTGATGTAGCATTTCTCGATGGAGTCAATCATTTCAAGTCATCGAGGCCGTTAGAGGTCAAATTTTCCATGCGTTGATTGTCTGAAGTCAGAAAGGTGTGCATCACTTCAGTCGGGAACAGGTGTTGTTGGTCATTGGGTCATCTGCATTGGGACTACGTGACTAGAATACAACAGTGTGTGAAGAACAGTTCATTATATCACTCACTCAAATACAACCGTGTGTGAGGCCTAGTTCATTCACATCACTCACTCGAATACAACAGTGTGTGAGGCCTAGTTCATTCCCATCACTCACTCAAATACAACTATGTGAGGCCTAGTTCATTCACATCACTCACACAAATACAACAGTGTGAGGCCTAGTTCATTCACATCACTCACACAAATACAACAGTGTGAGGCCTAGTTCATTCACATCACTCACTCAAATACAACTGTGTGAGGCCTAGTTCATTCACATCACTCACTTAAATACAACAGTGTGTGAAGCACAGTTCATTATATAACGCACTTAAATAACAACTGTGTGAGGCCTAGTTCATTCACATCACTCACACAAATACAACTGTGTGAGGCCTAGTTCATTCACATCACTCACTCGAATACAACAGTGTGTGAGGCCTGGTTCATTCACATCACTCACTCGAATACAACAGTGTGTGAGGCCTAGTTCATTCACATCACTCACACAAATACAACAGTGTGAGGCCTAGTTCATTCACATCACTCAATCGAATACAACAGTGTGTGAGGCCTAGTTCATTCACATCACTCACTCAAATACAACTGTGTGAGGCCTAGTTCATTCACATCACTCACACAAATACAACAGTGTGAGGCCTAGTTCATTCACATCACTCACACAAATACAACAGTGTGAGGCCTAGTTCATTCACATCACTCACTCAAATACAACAGTGTGTGAGGCCTAGTTCATTCACATCACTCACTCAAATACAACAGTGTGTGAAGCACAGTTCATTATATAACGCACTCAAATACAACTGTGTGAGGCCTAGTTCATTCACATCACTCACTCAAATACAACAGTGTGTGAAGCACAGTTCATTATATAACGCACTCAAATACAACTGTGTGAGGCCTAGTTCATTCACATCACTCACTCAAATACAACAGTGTGTGAAGCACAGTTCATTATATAACGCACTCAAATACAACTGTGTGAGGCCTAGTTCATTCACATCACTCACTCAAATACAACAGTGTGTGAAGCACAGTTCATTATATAACGCACTCAAATACAACTGTGTGAGGCCTAGTTCATTCACATCACTCACTCAAATACAACAGTGTGTGAAGCACAGTTCATTATATAACGCACTCAAATACAACTGTGTGAGGCCTAGTTCATTCACATCACTCACTCAAATACAACAGTGTGTGAAGCACAGTTCATTATATAACGCACTCAAATACAACTGTGTGAGGCCTAGTTCATTCACATCACTCACTCAAATACAACAGTGTGTGAAGCACAGTTCATTATATAACGCACTCAAATACAACTGTGTGAGGCCTAGTTCATTCACATCACTCACTCAAATACAACAGTGTGTGAAGCACAGTTCATTATATAACGCACTCAAATACAACTGTGTGAGGCCTAGTTCATTCTCATCACTCACTCGAATACAACAGTGTGAGGCCTAGTTCATTCACATCACTCACTCGAATACAACAGTGTGTAAGGCCTAGTCATCATCAGTCAAATACTCGTAATATGGCTGCCGAGCTTTAACTAAGGACATTCACGATAAGCTATAGACCTACTAAGAACATGGTAGGTTAATATCTGGTATTTAAATATTATGTTGATGAAGCTACTTGTATAATTCCTATATTTTGTCATGTGATCTGCAGCGGTCAGTGTTGATGGATATTATCATCTATACCTACAAAATAAGACTAATAATACTATAGAATGCTGAGTGTTGACCGCTTAGAAATATGTTTTTATTTTCCTCCTGATTTGTTTTTAATGTACATTTTAATGAAGGTATTTATATATAGTTTCTAAATAAAATTTTAATTGGGATATACAACTAGAAGTTCCTAAAAACTGATTGCATTAGCGTACGACTTACAAACTAACTCACCGTAGGACAATACCCCAGCCGTACCGCCTAAATACCTAATAATTGTACTAGGCCTACAAACAAACACGTGTAGGCTATTAATATTAAATCTATTTGTCAGCATCACCGGGAATCTAACATCAGTTATCCTAAGCATGTGATTAACTATTATTAAAAAAGAGTCATTTCTACACACAATTTAAAAACTAGGCCAACATTTTAAAACCTAACTATGCAAAGCTATATTTTATCCACCTCCTTTTAATTTGTTTGTAGACCTACTTCATTGGCTTAGGACGCACTCGAATTGCAGAATAAATTATACCTGTCAGCAGGCATTCAATTAGGGTGCAATCTAATTGCGGAATAAAGTATACTTGTCAGCTGATGCACATGAATTTAGGAACAGCCTGTAATCCAATTCAATCCCTAACCTAAATTCTGTGATCAGATGGCAAATCCTGATATGTACAGTTTTGCTAATTTTTCAGGAGAGCTATTTTCAATTCAGAGATAGTTTGAATTATTCTAGCAGATTATAAATGATAAAAAATTATATGATTGCTGTTAATTTCCATTGAACCATACATGTAGAATATTATGTTTAAGTTGTGTTGCTACGTGTTGGCCACAAACCAAGATTTTCTCACTTTTTCAACATTATGTTTTGCCATCTTACAACAATGTAGATAAGATTTGTTTGGTAAGTTGGGAAAACCTGATAACTATTTTGAGGCTTTGAAAAAAATACAGAATGCTTGAGAAACATTTTATTTTCATTATGACAAATTGATGTCCTTATATAACTAAAAAAAACCTTACACTAGTTATCTTCTTCGAATTAATCTCGGATCTCATCAAATTCTAAAGCTCGACCAGAAATAGGCAGCTTCTTATAGAAATTGTGGCAATCTTGATCTACTAGGGTTAACATAGACAATAAGCCCCGCTTTTTCAGGGGAATTATACCCAAAGGTTGATTGTATGAGCGACAAACAACAGTTGTCATTGTTTCGCCAAGATTGGGCTGTTATTTGCTGGACATTTTAACCATCACTTACTTAAAGTTTCATGGTACTTTTTATGTCAAGCCAAAACTTGAGCACAGATCAGCCTTGTTATTCTACTAGAGGTTTTTAAAATCTAGAATAGGTTACAATAATAACAAAATAAAATAAAATGCCAATGCTGTAGGCTCCACACATCAATGTTCTCAATGGCTTGGATTGCAATGGAAAAAATAATCACTTTTAATCTGAAACTTATCATCTTCACTTGGTTTAGTAGCCTATGTTCATTTTATTGGTATTGACTTTCCAAAGGAAGTAACCTGTTATTGCTTTTCTCTTAGGTTAGGTGAAATAGCCTAAAACATGAGTTTTCTCACAAAGGAGGACATTACAATCAGGTTTTTATCTGGAATTTCTGTCAGGAAACTGGTTAAGTAATTAACGATAGTTTTGTATGTTATAGCCACACCATTGTCATATCCTTTATGCTTGACTGGTCACAAACTGTAAATTATGTCCTGTAATACCTAATTATGTAATAATGTATCCAGGATTTTGTTTTGAGTCTATTTAAATGGTCTGATTTTGAAGCCGAATGATTTCACATTTTAAATCAATCAATCACAAAATTATATTATAGTACCAAGGCTATAAAATACAACACGTTTATAAGTATGCCTAATAATTTTATAATAACAATAAATTAAATAGTAAGTACTAAACCCTATAGTAAAATAATTTATCTTACCAATGAAAATGTATTCTCCATATCTGGGGAGCTTCTGATTGGCCTAGTAGATTCCACTGTATCTGGTCTGGTATCTTGACTACGTCCAGTAATATCAAATAATGTCCTGGGATGTTTGCTTCCTATATTGTTTGTGCCAAATTCTTCTTCATTTTTACAATGTATTTTTTTTAATATGAGATTACCCCGATCACTAAACTCCACCTTACAACTTTTACACACCAACATTTTCACTTTAAACTAAAAAACCACAGGAGCTGAACAATCAAATAGTCTACATAAACACACCACTATGCATAGTCCAACATAACCTTATTCAAGTGTTGCCAACAGAAAATCTACAGTTTCTCCAAGATGGAAAAACCTAATATAGTGACATCATTTTTTTGACAGCTTAAAATAAGTTAATAGATGAATCAGCTAAGTGGCAAAAACACATATTTCAACATATCAGCTTCTGCTCTGTTGAATATTTTTGTTAAAATAGAATATTTCACATGACAAAACAAAATATGTCAACATATCACCTTAATTCATCCACATACAAATTTCTTAAAATTGAAAAATATCTAAGATGGCCAAATCAAAGATCTCACATAGGCCTTGACTCAAGAGTCAGATTGGACTAGACTTCATAAGATTTGACTCGACTCGGGACTCGTTGGTGTGTAACCAGCCTTTTAGGGTCCTGACCGGCTCACTACCGATATACGTGTGTTAGTTATTATTGGGTGCTAGATTATAATGTCTGGTATTCGGCTGCCAGAGAGTCACATTAATTATTATTACTATTAAGTGTTCTCTTATGACAGGTCCATTCCTTGTGTCAATGAACTTAGACTGCCAATGCGCCCCATCCTCTCCCTCCATTAACTCTCCGAATTTTCTTATTTCCGTCATTTCATCTAGTATTTGATTCCTCCTTTTTCCTAAGCTCCTCTTTCCCTCAACCTTGCCTTCCATCACGTAGTGCAGAAGACAGTTTCTCCTGAGGATGTGTCCGATCCAGTTTGCTTTGCGCTAAAGAATCCTATCCAAAATGGATCTCGTCTCACCCACTTTTCTTAGGACTTCTTCATTTGTGACCCTGTCTGTCCACCTGATCTTCTCAAGTCTTCTCCAGCACCACATTTCAAAGCTCTTCAGGTATTTCTTTGCCATCTCCCTAAGAATCCAAGTTTCTGCTTCAAATGTAGCATTTAATCGATTTCTTCGTCAGTTCCAAACTTATCTTGCTGGTCAGCAGTTACCTCTTCTCATTGAAAGCTTCATTAGCCAAGGTGATCCTCGAACTAATTTCTCTAGTGCAGTAGGCATACTTTATCAGCATACTTCCCGGATACTTGAACTTGTCTATGTTTGCTAACTCCTGGTTTTCAATTTTGATTTTCAGTGGCTCACATATACTGCCAATGTTATTATCAGATTATTATTAAATTTATATATGAAATTAAAATTACCGTTTTTATCTAGTTGATTTATTGAAATACTTAATTATGGTTAACATACTATGACTCAATTGTCTTTATGCAATTTATGGAAAACAGAGTTGATGTGTGTGTCATTATCACACATCCATCTCTCGTGACCGCTAAGATGCGAGTGGGAGTGATTGCTTCACCTCCGTACTGCTAGCCACGCACGATTCTTCCTCTAAAAAGAATGTTGTTATTGCTTTATTCCAATACTTATTTTGCTGTTAGGACGCGTCACTGCGGGACTCATGGTACTTACTTTAACCTAATACAATATAAATATTGACCTATTGATCATATTTTTAAATTAATACATACCTTCACCGAGTGTGGTACAGAAAATGTGTTATCGAATGTAAAACGAGCGCGTGATATCCTTAACCAAGTAAAGAAAATACCTTTATTGGCATATACGATTTTTAAACATTAAAAATGACATCCTCAAAATCAGTGGTTTTCAACATTCTTAGTCACGTGCACTCTCTAACCAGGGACCAGTTTATTCTCGGACCCTTTGATGTAGAATAAATGATTAAACAAATTATAATAATACATTTATAGTATATTTTAGGAATAAATTGGTCATAATATTTTTTAATGTATACATAATTACAAAATAAAATAAAATTACACTTATATAGATACAATATGTTTTAAATAATACTATACATTTAAAATCACTGATAGTTTTTGTGAGGAATCGAAATTAAGTTTGATTCAACACTAAGACAATTTCGTTTCACAATTTTTATACCCCAAAGAGCGTAAAAGGCTTTATTTATCTAAACGTTCTTTGTGTGGGCTTACAAGGAAACTAAAAGTAATAGTGAATACCCAAATGCTCCTCTCAAAGCTCTAGGTACAAGCGATGTGGCTAACCACCCACTTTTAGGTTCAATTTTTGCTCCAGGCTTTAATGTGGGAAGGCATCTCCATTGTGCTTAGTATACATATTGGATTTACCCTTTTATATACACTTTTATAAGATTAAAAAAAGGTATGTTGCGGTACAATTTCGTGGACCCCTGGGGGTCTGCAGACCACACCTTGAGAATCTCTGCTATAAACACTAGGGCCCATCGAGGTATCAGGATTTTTAACAATAAAAGTGCGACTCTCGCCTATATCAGCCCACAGTGCGGTTGACTCCTTGACAGGTGGCTGTCGCCTGAGACATGCGCATTGCTGTGTTCTAATCTTGACACGTCAATCATGTCGACACTTGCCTGCTCTCCTTCTCAACGGGGCAGGTTGCGATGTTGCCACCTTCTTTACATATTGCGTGCTATTCTGCCACTGGATGATCTTATCGGGACGATTTGGCTCGTTCCATGTTTTTAATTCCATCATGTGGTTAGCTTTGTTTTGTTTTGTCTGAGTAGAGTCCAATTTTAATAGAAAGGACATTTTGGAAAATACAAACATTATTCACACATTTTACAATATTATTAGTATTATTTTACAGGCATTGATAATACCTATCAAAAGTGACATCTGATGGTCACATGACTTAACTCATGAATACGTTAAAGTAGATCTAGTAGCTTTTATAGCTTTCATTAAGGTTCTTTATATGACAATTGGACTGTAGAAACCATTAAAACTCCCTACTGTTGTCACATTTAAATTATAAAAGTTCTTTGATAAAGGAAATATGATGTAACTTTGACGATCCATCAAATATATTGTATCATATATTTACACTAAAGAACATGCTACACGGTTTATCGTAGTAAATGGTAGCAACTCAAAAGATTACACATATTATTACAAATCAGTTAAACATATATTGTACATTATTAAGACACAAATTCCTTTTAATCAACAAAGCAGCTTTGGTAAGAACATTTTCAAAATGTCATGGTTCATTCGTAAGCTAAATATTTTTGACATGATTGACGTACTTTTTTGTAATCATGGGTGGTGTCAACTCTGTTATAATTTATTTTATAAAATAAAACTTACAATGTAATATCACCCTTAGGCTTATTTACATCAGTGGTACAGTCCGATACAATCACGGTACAGTAACGAGGTGATACACTACTATTATTTCCATTGTTTTGAATGTAACTATTTGCATCAACAATGAAGCTTCGACCTCGATACAATCACGGTACAGTAACGAGGTGATACACTACTATTATTTCCATTGTTTTGAATGTAACTATTTGCATCAACAATGAAGCTTCGACCTCGATACAATCACGGTACAGCTTTGCTCTCATTGCGATACTCTTAGAGAATTTTTACCTTACCGTCATAGTAGCTGTATTGTATCGCCAATGGGGCTCTAATGTGCTCTAGAAAGACGTTTTACTCACAGTCTACTGCCATGGTCAACACTAGATTGTTTTTAAAATGGCCAAAAGAAAAGTAGAAATCTTTGACTGGAGTCATGAAAAAGGTAAGTTTTCTACTATGTTTCGTAAAGACTTTCATGATAAATTTTTGAAGAATTTCTTCTCATCGTTTATGAGACGAGAGTACAAGTTAAACTCTCCTTCCATGTGTAACCTCATAGTTGTTGGATTCATCCAAATTTGTCTCCTTTTTATAGCACATTTTCTGGCGGCCGGGGTTCAATCCTCGGTCCCGGCAAAGATTTATCTGATTACCAAACCCTTCCTTCACCTCTGACAAGACATCTTGTGAATGTGAGGAATGCCAGGCCTCCACCGTGGTTCGGATTCCACGTTAAACTGTAGGTCCTTCATTTCATCTCACATTACACATTAGCGTAAGTGCGTATAACCCGAACGGGCAGTAAGACGTGGTGCTAATAATAATAATAATAATATAGCACATTTTCTTCCCCTTTGATTTTAACGGCTTGCTCCTCATCCAAAATAAGTTAGTTGCTGTAAAAGCTAGTTATGAATTTTAAAAACTGCACATTCTTGATTCTATTGAGTACGTCTATCAAGGAGATATCACGACCCCAACTGAAAGCCAACGAGCAAAAGTGTACCCCTTCCTTTATGGAGTGTGTACCGTTACAGTATCGCAGATGTAAATGACCTTGATCGTGACCGTATCGCTACTACATCGTGACGATAGCGCTGATGTAATAGGGCCTTATACCGCATGTCAGATAGATTCAGGGAGAGCAACGATGAAATATAATTACGTCGGGCTCGTCTGGTATGGTGTGTTGGTGACGGGTAGTTCGAGGTTTGAGTCCAGGATGAATGTACAGAAGTGTTTTCCCCAAATAGTTTTATACATTCTTCCTTCATGCACATTTAGGTACATCTCTTTTAGTGTAAATGTGAAGAGATAGTCCCGGACGTGACGTGGTGCACAAATACACATGGTATGTTCTTTAGGGCCTCTTGACTTGACAAAATAATTATAATCGACCCCTTTAAATGTACAATATAGAGTAGTTCATAATAGATCCTACCTTTTTCAACCCTTTGATCTTTTGGTGTATTAATTTCTGTCACAATATTAATCCTGCCTTTAAAATTGGGACATTAAGCTGTGGAAAAGGCAGAGGATACTAACCGTGATCCGACTAATGACCTTATTCGTGTTCAACAGCTTGGAAATATCAATGACAAAATGCTTTCGAAGATATGGTTTAGGTTAAAGGCTACCGTGACCTTTTATGAATGACTGATATTTATGTAATATGGATACGGTAGGGAGGAACACTATCTTGACCTGTAATTCAGTTCCCGCGTGGCAAGGGAACCAGGGTTCGATATCATGTGCGAGGAAAATCTCTCTAAAGCTAGATCCACACTATGCGTGAATTCTTGATTCATGGCTTGTAATTTGCGATTCGCGTTCAATTCGTAAAAAGTGTGAATCCGTCTTTTTTATTGATCGTAATACATGCGATTCGTTATTCGCGTTCGTGGCGATTCGCAGAGGAAGCGTTTTTTTTTAGTAGTAGAGATCAATGGTAACAAACCATTCTAAACCATGATGCGTGAGTAATATGTTCAGGCTTTACATTAAATGCGTACATTATTGATTCATTCGTAGAGTGCCCTGAGGTATCGAGGGGTCGAATGGTTTGTTATTTGCACTTATGGAGTCTGAGTGTCGGGAGGTACGAGTTCTAGATTTTAATTGAAATTCCGATCCGACGGACATATAAAAAAAAAATATATAAACAAGAAGTTTGGTTGTTATTCTCTGTTGGGTGTTGAGTTTCCGTGTTTTCTTTTTGCTATTTCGGCTACTAGCAAGTATAATATAAATAGCGCTTGCATTATTGACCACACTATTTATTGTCACCACACGAATCCTCACCATTCACCATTATTGTTCCTACTTCTAGCCTCACTCGTGATCAACTGTCGTCCATGAACCACCACGCGACGAATGAAGAATCCACGTTGAACTGTCGACTAATTGTTTTACGAATCGCGAGCACGAATAATGCATCGAAAACCACGCGTAGTGTAAATCAAACTTAGGAATACCGTGCTGTCAATTCCCACGGTTAAGTGGTAAGACTGGCCGATTACAAGTCTAGAGCATCTTAGTTCGATTCCAAGTGGTGCCTACAAAAAGATCGCTATATGTGGGAGACGGATTCGTCCTGAAACATCCAATTCGTAAATATCTAGGCCAGGGAATCCCAAACTGTGGGACGCGAGCTGATATTTGGTGGGTCTCGAAGAGTTTTTGGAATGTGAAAATTTAATAATTTGAAAATAGAAAATCATGAAAAAATGGGAATGGAATAAGGAAAAAAGGAAAATAATAGGGCAAGTTAGATGGGTTGTGAAAGTTTGTTGTTCTAAAAATTGGGTTGCTACTCTAGAAAGTTGGTAAGACCTGATATACATGACAGGAATCGGTATGTAGCATCAAGTGAACTATTACAGGTTGATTTGTAAGTCGTGCTGAAATATTGTTTTTTAGTGTGCTATTAATATCCTGATAGGAAAACTACGGTTTGTTACATACACACATGTACATAATTCACGCCGTTCCTTTACGGGTTAGGCAAGAGACTGCATATAGCTCACAACAACAAATTCACCTTAATCCATTCTCACTAACTTTACCCATACTTACCCATCCTTAACATTTAGTCACGTCTTACATGGTCTATCTCTTCCTTTTGATCCACACACTCTACCTTCATACATTTGCTTTGTAACTCGATCCACACTCATTCTTTTAACATACCCATATCAACGTAAGGTGCTTATTTCACAATGACATATCGGACTCCCCTTCAAACCACACATCTTAAGCACCCTTTCATTGATTACTCTGTTTATACGAATTCTTCCTCATACTTAGATATTTAATTCCAACTGCATTCACCTTGCTCTTGTGTTTCTCCTGACAAACTCACGCTTCACATCCATGAAACAATGTTGGTGTTAACACACTTTCAAATACTGCCATTTTTGCCTCTTTCGATACTACTTTATTATTTGCATTAGTACACATACATGTAACTACTTTTAGAGATGCATTCACCCGATTGTCGATTTAACCATATAACCTTTTATTTTTACAGAACATTCTGCCCAGATACACAAAATCATTCACTTGTTCTAACGGTTTTCCATTTTTACCAAGCGACAATCATTTCTTGATTCATCCTTATCAAAAATTATCACCTTAGTTTTGATGACATTTATACGAAGAGCCGTTCTGCCTGTCACCATTCAAACGATTTAATGCATTCCGCAAATCACTTTCATTCTAAGGCATTAATATGCCATCATCTGTATGTAGCAGCACTCTCACATTCACATTGTCAATTTGTTCACCAACCGCGTCCTCACGAGCATCTCTCATACACTTATCAATGAAAACATTAAACAACCATAGAGACGTAACACAACTTTGTCTAACATCCTGGTGACCTGGTGGTCTAGTGGTAGGTGTCAGACTTCTGTGTTGGGAGTTTGGGATTCAATCCTCGGTCCCGGCACAGACTTTTCTCATTTCCAAACCCTTCATTCACCTCTGATAAGACTTATTAACCACAGATTGTGTATGTGTGGAATGCCAGGGCTCCACCGTGGTTCGGATTCCACGTTAAACTGTAGGTCCTCCATTTCATTTCACAATCACCCTACCATTACACATTATCGTAAATGCGTATAACCTGAACAGGTAGTAAGATGCGGTGATAATAATAATGATAATCAAACATCCTCTTCAATGTCAAATCATTCTCTCAAAGTTCAATTAATTCTAACGCGCACTTTACTTCCATCATACACCGCCATAATATTTTTTTACTAACCATGCAGTCATGGGGGCGGCCAGACTGAGCGCGCGAGCGACTAAAATATAAAATAGAACACATGGATTCTAATGGGAGGTGGCCACACTGGAGCGAGCGAGCGAGCGGGCGCGCGAGCGACTGAGCGCGCGCGCTTGAAAGATAGAACTGTTTCTATTTTTCAAGCGCGCGCGCGCGCTCGACCCGGTACAGTCTAGTTTACAGGTGCTAGGCAATATTATTGTATGCTGGTTCATTGAGTGCTGGGAAACTTCTCATTTTGACATGATATTTGACTTTTTTCTATCAGTGATAGATTTAACACACTTGCTATTAATGGCCTAATTTAATTGGTAAGACCATAAATATATGTAAGCCCGATATGTTACAATACTTCAATATTATAATCAAAGTAGGCCTTTACAAATAATAATCACCATTAGTTTGGAGAGTATGAAAAAACCACAACAATAAATAAGTTTTAAGAATCACCTTCAGTTCACTTAGCCTTCGAACCTTTATCTCCCAGTCAAAAGCTATGGAGTGCAATGTACCATTCCGCCACTGGTGCGGCTAATCTGATTTTAAAACACTTAAGTACATTAAAAAAAATTGTTTTGTAAGAATTTTCGAGGAGCAGAGATGTACCAAGTGTCTTTGACAGATACATCTTCTCTAATGAACTAGGGTCTGCTAATTACGCGCTCGCTCGCTCGCACGCTTGTCAGTCTGGCCGAACCTCTCAGAACATTCCATAATATACTATTATTCAAATGCTCGTACGGTTTCTTCATATCAACAAATACACAATCTAAATTTCTTCCTTGCTGCCATCAGTTTTTACGATGCAAATATTTGTTCATTGCAGCCTCTACCTGGCAGGCATGCAACAAAATTGTACACCCCAAATCTTGTTCGTAGTTTCTTTCACACCCTTCTCGAATAAGACCCCATAATCTTTGCCTGGAATATTCATCAAACTGATTGCCCTATAATTCTTCCAGTCCTTAGGAACATTTGAAATCCCACTACACACAATGAACAACTAACAAAATCTGGCAAGTATTACCATGTTCCCACACTAAAGCATTTCACTTGTGATCCCATCTACGCCCGCAGCTTTGCTATTATTTAACACTTTCAAAGCTTTTGACACTTCAGTATCGTCAATTATTTTACACATCATAACATTTTCCCTATTTACTGCTACTTTATTTACATTTTTTGCCATACACTTGCTCAAAATACTCCCTACACCCCCCTCTCTTATACTGTTTTCATCCCAGATCATCTCACCGTGTTTTTCTGAATGACATAGGTATTTCCTTGCACTTCTTGTTTCGTTATCTTTACCCACTTCTATGTATACACACGTCAGGTAATGTGACCAATTGCATCAGGTGTTGCCCGCATCAATGCTCACGTGGTCTAAGGCTTCTGTCTCGCAATTGAATAGTTCGCTGGATGACTGGGAAGTTAAGGCTCTAATCTCTGGTTGGTGCATTGTACTAGGTTTTTTAATTAGTATGTTCAACATCACGGTTATTAACAACTGATTTTAAGGATGTGGATTGTGGGGGTAGCTTCGAGGAAATGTGCCCGCAAAAGTTTGGAGAGGGAATGAGGAAACTAAAGTGGTACATCGCATGTGGAAAACTACTTTAACTGCGTCCTTTTTTAACTCGAACCTTTACCTTCCCTTCACTGGTAATCCATGCTTTATTGTGAGCTTAACGTCTTATACTGTGGGGTCAAAGGTGTAGATTTGTACTGTGATTAAATAAAAAAATCCCTAATCCCAATATTTTCTTACAAACTCATAGACTATTATTTTTATGAACAGGAGTGTATTATTATTATTATTATTATTATTATTATTATTATTACTACTACTACCCCTACTACTACTACTACTACCACCACCATGCTCCACGTCTTACCACTCGTCTGAAATTTTCTGATATTAATTACGCAAATGGATTAGGAATGCGGAAGGTAGAATTTAAAGGAAATATACCCACATTAGCTTGGATGGAGAGTAGGAAACCATGTAATAATAACCCACTTTCAGTACACACTGCTGGTATTCAAACCCAAACACCCCGTCGCTGAAAAAATCCGACTAGATAAGCTTGGCATTTAGTCTGCGTGCCCACCGATGCAGGTAGTGTAATTAAGGGGTAAATAAATTTTGAGTATTTTAAGTATTTTTTAACGTTTTCTCCCCCTCTTTTGGGGAAGCTATTTGCTCTGGTTAACAAATATTGTTTGGTGCCTTTTCTGGTATTTTCATTACTATCTAAAGTAATAGGGCTACTCATAATCCTGTGACGCTGGTAGTAAGAGGTGCATAACTTATCTAAATTGTTATACATTTATGTGTCTTTTGTCTCAACCCCCCNGAGTATACCTTTTTTTTTACGTACAGACCATACAATAGATTTGGAGTACTGTATGAGTGAAGGACAGGCGAAATAAGCTATGTAAACACTTTTTTACGACTATATTTAAAACTATATTTAATATAAAATATACATCTACCATTTAAAAAAGAATTCATACAACTCTCCTCCGAGTTAACTCATGATTCTCTGGAACATAATAACTGTGTGTGTGTGTATATATATATATATATATATATATATAATGTGTGTGTGTGTGTTTGCTCAAAGCTTCCACCCGGTAGCATTACTCGTCACACACCCTCTAGTTCGTCATTGTTCGGAACATCTTCGTTTTATTCTAAACGGAGCGCGTTGTATATCTCCCCCGTTGTCACGTCTGTCAAACTTTTTATTCTATTATATTCTTCCCGTCCGACCTGGCCCAATTCATCACAAGATTCCTGATTTCACTGCTTAGGAGGAGTGGGCGACATTACTAAACAAAAGTATAAGTGGATACATGATGCACGGCACTAGTCCGATATCATTACCAGGGAAATCTCCAAGGAGGTTGGCTGTGTCTCCCTTGTTCAGACGGTAGACCGGTCACTTGGATTCGCAATCTTTCATGGTTGGACAGGGCTTGAACATGCCGGAACCCGAGCTTCCCAGCCGTTGCATGGCCAAATCGCACATCTCCGTGCAGCTACTTTCATCCTCGATGCTGTACTATAGATAGCCATCACCGATCTCGATGTCACTCAACTGATCCAAACAATAACCAAGTCAGCGGAACATCTGGAATGCGATAAAGCTCCCCGTCCTCCACTCGCTTTATACGGTCTGGCACGCTCTCCCCTCCCTATACGATGTCCGTGAATTATATGTACTGACGATTTTCTTTTCGAGGTACATGTCAGGATGATACGTTTTCTTGAGCTCTTGAGCGTAAACTCCCTTAGCAGGTTCATCCTTCATAACCTCGAGCAGTTACGTTTTGGAACTCGATACGATTATCTTGCGTATCTTGATTAGTTCTACCGACCAATTAGCGGTGTGAATCTTTGCGAAAACGTACTTATGACTGCTGATACGAACAATATCGTCGACTTTAAACTTGTCTGGTATAGGATACACAGTTTAGAACGTCGATCATCTTTAAAGTCAATAGGTCTCAACTTTATAGTCGTAATTTACTGTTTTGTTGTACTAGTCTAGTAAAGAATTGATCATATAGATCCATCGTTAATCTTGTCCACATCATGTTCATGAGTGTTCGATTAAATCGTTCATTGACACAAGTCTTAATATTACTGTACTTAGAATAGTGATTTATCCTTTTCCTTCTCATGGGAGCTTTAAAAGCCGCGTTGTAAAACGCTGTACCATTATATATCTGGATATGATGTACAGGAGGTACACCGTTGGTGGTAAAGTTCTTAACCGTCTTTGTTTTGACAGGTATGTCCCAAGCACGTTTAGAATACACGTCTATGACTTGAATATCCAAACTAAACCTCCGAGGAGGCCCCCCGAAAGGCTTTCAAGCTACATTACACCCGTGCTCAGAGGCCTTATATAGTGCAACCAATGATACCCATCGAGAGTGGAACGTTTTCGCCGGACGTGGGCTGAAGTCCACGAGTGCCATTCCGGGTACTCGGGCACTCTTAAAAAAACAATACAAGCCCTTCCATGCCAGTCTGCCTTGGGTAACTTGAGGAAACCTGCCTCGCGTAGTTATTCAATGATCGAAACGATTTTGTTATCGTGAGCGGTATTGCCGGCTCCGCTCGATGCATGCATGAGTCGTAATATATCTACTAATTCGTTAGGATCGTGTCATTAAGTGTAATTGATCCCTTCTCTGTCTTGTCTTGTATAATCCTTCTACCTCTAGCTTATAGGTTCTATTATACGTAGTTACTTGGGTCCTCTACGTGGCTTGAAACGATCGTAAGGTTAGTTCTTAGCTCGATGTGCGTTCGTCTATTCAGGCATCGACTTGCAAATGTTCCGGTCCTTCTCGGTGTAATTATAAGGTACCTTTTTGCAGAATAATTCTAAAAGTCCTTGGGTATACGGTACGGAGGTATTGACGGGTAAAGTTAACTCACTTTCATTGAACATGTTAGGTGTAAAACGGTAGGACTCCAATAGTCGTTTGTTAAGCGTTCTCTCATGTGTGACTTCTTCCTCCTCCGGTTCCTATCTTGTCATCTTCACCATTTAGTAACGGTTCTATGATAGGCTTAAAAGTTTCCCTGGTAATTAAATCGGACTAGTGCAGTGCATCATATATCCACTTATACTTTTGTTTAGTAATATTATTCGCTTTGATGATATCCTTATCGAACTTTGTCGACATGGTGCAATCTATGATGAACGAGCCCCGCATTATAATTAGGCTCCTATTAAACTCAACTATAATGTAGCGTTATTGATGGTGACATGGATCCTTTAAGCATGAAGTATATGCTATCGTTTACCGTCACCTCAAAAGGTAACTCTTTTATTAGTCTTTGGTTCAATAAACAGAATTCGTCTTTCAAGTTCATATGCACGGTGGTAACCATTCCTACTTTCCCAAAATCTTGTATTCAATCTGATAGGCTGTTAAGCCAAGTAGATATATGTGTAACCGTGGTTAGACATTGAATCTACATAGTACTTGGGTGCAGCACCCAATGGTGCTCTCTAGTAATTTATAAACCTCTTCTGATCCATTGTTGAACCCTTCTTTGGGCTGCTCTCGTGTCCCACAATGATCCGGGTGATTATACCACCACCCCTTCCTTCCCTTCATCTTGTCGGGGTACACTCCATAACAAAATACACTTAGTCATAAGAGAAATATACTATTCAGCCTCGAGCTATAATAATAGGAACGTGGTACGAAGAATCTCCAAAGCCGGGTCCACATTTGTATCAAATCCAGCTTCTAGTTGGTATTTCACCGTCACATTAAAGGAAGATACCTGGTTAGGATACGACATGTTAAGACGTGCTCCGGTCTGGTCAGGAATACACAAATGATGGAAATTATGGTTCTGCTGATCTGCTGAGTTATGGTCTCAGTCGTGTCCGTATGTAGCGTACTCGCTCCAGCCCTGATCGCCTCAGGGGTACGATATAAGTGTGGACCCAGCTTTACACTTACTATATCTTCACAAGTCATGCCACTTTGGATAAATAGTGTCAGTAGGCCTGCCTGTAAAAAATAAAATGTATCGGTGGTCACATGGTATAATGCGTCACTCCCGTTCTAGACCGGATTACTGGTGATGGAGAGGTTGTGGTTTAAATCCCGTTTGGGTATACTCACTATTCTGAGGGTGATCTTTCCGACTGGTTTCCCACTTTATTTCCTCGCAAATGTGGTTACATTTCCTCTAAAATGCTACCTAGCGTCAACATACCCAACTAACATTAATATTTATGTTTATAAACTCGAACAGGTTATTTTATAAAAATACTTATCTACACATTATTAATAGGGTACTAATATTATAGTGAAATTTGATAAATGTTAACCTAAAAAAGTTTTTCCCTTTAAATTGTTCTTTCTAATTATAATTTTAATTATAGTGCTGTTATAATATGTGTGATTATACAGCTCACGTTACATCACCTTGTAAAATAAAATAGATTTTGTTCTGCATGATACTGGGTACATTCTTCGCCGACGGCAAAATATTGGTTTGTATGAAGTATTGGAGTTCATTTTCCTTTTCTTAATGATAAATTAATGGTCTGATCTCTGTTTGTTGAGTTTGTCTTAGAACTTAGAATTTAAAGCGTAAGGAAAAGGATCATAATTTTGTATCCGGCTGTACTTACAACCTCACGTCAATTCACGTTTAATAACTAATTTTTGTCTGTGTCGAAATTTTTCAAAAGGGGTGGTTTCATTTATTTTTATTTTTTTACGATGCTCATAGCTCATAATCATGTGTTTGGTGGCTTAAAGAGTTTCTACTTGGGTGGTGAATGTTCTATAATTTCGCAGGCGTAGGGGCTGTGCTGAAGGTAAACAAATTTAAGATAGGGGATCTCCTTAGACAATAGCTGATCCATAGACAATAGCTTTAACTTTTAAAGTGTTTATAGTATAGAATGAAGAGAGAGAGAGAGAGCATTGCGGCTAAGAAGAGCTCACCAAGCCAATCTTTTACCATTCAGCTAACACATCATTGGTAGTCATTGTCCTTTTAATTTGTTATGCTTCTAACATTTTATTTTAATATAAACAGTTCACAGTTTTATTATATACGTGTATAGTTTAAAAATAAATAACTGGTATGACACAATTGTAAAAACTTTCTCATATTATGTATTATAGCTTCGAAAAAATATTCGAAGAACTTATTTAGTAAATAGCTTTAAATAAGTTTTACTTATAAAAACAAAATCATGCTCTTGTAAATCTAAATAATCACTCTTTATTTATAAATTTTAAACCAAACTGTTCAAATGTATAAATAACAAAATTGAAATTTTCAAAAATAAACTATTTGCAAACCATTAAATAAATTATATATTTGTAAACATAAAAACTTATTCTTATTTATCAAGAGGAACTATTCACAGATTCCCATTTTGAATTCAATCTTCAAGGTCAATTTCCCTTGAATTAATCTACTTTAAATTAGTAAAAATGCATTATTATTAGTATGTAAAATAGTTTCCCGATACAAATTTTGAACCAAATTGCTAAATCCATTTTTTGAAATATTCATATTAAAAAAAAGTCACCATTAAACTACCCATTGCCAAATTACCACCAGCCCCTCACCCCCAAACAGCTATATAGATTTATTTGTCATGTTCATGTCAAACACTCCCCAGATAGGGTAAACCCGGACAAAAAAAAAATACTAAGCAAAAAATATTGCTAAGAATTTTGTTTACAACTAATTACATAAAATAGTAGGTCATATTTTTTAAAAGCGTGTTTTCTAACACGAATAAATGTTTGAGTTTATTTAGAATGATATATATTAAATAATATGCTATTAAGTACGAAACCTTACATATTATTCGCTTTGCCCGTATACCTGGGCAAAGTGAATAATGGACACGAGCAAAGTGAATTATATGAGAATACAATCATTTTTACTAATATAAAACATTGTATTGGCTTTATATAAATGATAAATTAAGTAAATATCTTTAAAAACAATATTTTTAAGCTGACATACCACAAATTACATATATAATTAGCGTAAAAAATCAACCAAAATTATCCTACATGTTTAAATAGGTCTATATAAGAAAAAGAATCAGCTAACAGTGTTATTTAAAGTTAATCATTCATAATTATTTATTTTGAGACTACTATGAAGTAAGACTCAATTTAGTTTTGACACTCGTCTCAGAAGTATGACCTGAACCCAGAGTGGGGTGCGCAGTTTCCACTACCCCATTCCTTGCACTGACTACACTGAATCCAGTCCTCTGAATGTGGCTCTAGATATGTATCATTACCAAATAAACAGCTGTATTTTATATTTTCTAGATGCGAATCTTCTGGTTGTGTGAACAAAGTTTTTGCTGCTAATGATACGTTTTTCTTAGTCTCGTTGGCCTCTTTTAACTTGAGTTTACTTGCGCAATTTCTTAACAGGAGAAGACGTCAACACCTCAGCTCTCTGGCATTTTCGTGTTCTAAGGTCAATTTTTTCACTGTCAATTTTAGGAACAGGTCTTATGGTGAAAGGACTGAGAGTTTTCTTTTGTTGGATTCCAGTCCTAAGCGCGGGTGTCGTTAAGACGGTTGCTATATATGTAGACTTATCTGAGCCACTTGCTTGAGAGGGAGAGTACCCGTTGTAGTGGGTATAGCTTTGTCCAAATTTACATCACCAGTGTTTGGGCGGACCTTTGAATAATTTGGGCGATCTGTTACAGTGGCTGGAGCAAAGTCTTCTTCACTAAAAAAAAAAGTGGGTTGTAAGGAAACATATCAGATGTTTTGAAGCCACTGACAATATTTTGAATTGTGGCTCCTTTTAAATAGGCAGGTGCAAATATTTCACAAATATCATGAATGATTCAACCAGTATAGATTTTCTGAAAAACATTCATCTCTTGCTCAAAAATTTTATTTACAGGCCCATACACAGACACATTAAAGGGCCGCATTTTGTTAGTTGTGTGAGGTGCAAATGAAACAAAAACTATGTTATTTCGTATGGAATATTCCAATGCTGGATAGTATTTATGAGCCTCATGATTGTCAAAAATAAGGATAATTTTCTTCTCCTTCACAGGTTTCACAGTTTCCACAAAGAACTGAAGCCACACAAGAAACTTTGGTCCATTAGCCCAACCACTATCGGTGAAACATCCTTGAGTTCCAGGGGGGGGGGGGGGT